>VXAK01001694.1:0-10061 GCA_013399435.1 Arenaria interpres | reverse complement strand
CCCCCCCCCCCCCCCAAAGGAAAATTACTAAATGAGCCAGATTTCAGGAAAATGTTGTTCCACACCATCACAGCGGCCAAAGGAAAAAAGCTTCGTCTCCTGACCTGTGATCCCAGATCGGGAACCGAGTCCACACAAAACATCTTGTGTTGAAGTTCAGGGAACAGAATTTCCATAAAAACTTACAGAAATCTCAGCGTTTTGGTAGAAACAAACCAGCCTGCATCCTCAAAGAAATATTAATGTAGCTTGATTGTATCTCTTTGCCCATTTTTATTTATTCTTACTTCTACTTAAATGAATTAATTGAATTTGTTGGCTGTTCCACGGTCTACCTAGGGCTGAAATTTAAAATGCACATCCCATAACCACTGAAATCAATGATTATTAACAGCAACCCACAGCACTGGGTTTGCACTGAAAATAAAAAATAAAACAATGAATATTAAATCAATTCAGGAAAAAGACCACCTTTGAGTCTTTAGGTTAAACACTGGTAAGTGGAATTTGTCATTTTGCAGGTGTCCATATTTTTCACGTGAAAAATGTGCATTTTTGTGACAATTAATAAAACTCTCCAACTTTGAGATTAGAAGCTGGATGAATAATGCCATATAGAATCATAGAATGGTTTAGGTTGGAAGGGACCTTAAAGATCATCCAGTTCCAACCCCCTGCCCTGGGCAGGGACACCTCCCACCAGACCAGGTGGCTCAAAGCCCCCTCCAACTTGGCCTTGAACCCCTCCAGGGATGGGGCAGCCACAGCTTCTCTGGGCAACCTGGGCCAGGCTCTCACCACCCTCACACCAAAGAAGTTCTTCCCCACGTCTCATCTCCATCTCCCCTCTTTCAGTTTCAAACCCTTCCCCCTTGTCCTATGGCTCCCCTCCCTGATCCAGAGTCCCTCCCCAGCTTTCCTGGAGCCCCTTGAGGGACTGGAAGGGGCTCTGAGGTCTCCCCGGAGCCTTCTCTTCTCCAGGCTGAACAAACCCAACTGTCTCAGCCTGTCCTCACAGCAGAGGGGCTCCAGCCCTCAGAGCATTTTCGTGGCCCTCTGCTGTACCTGTTTCAATAGGTCCATGTCCTNTTCTCCTCAGGGCTGCTCTCCAGCCATTCTCCGCCCAACCTGTATTTGTTCCTGGGATTGCCAATACCCGGGTGCAGGTTCCTGCACTTGGCCTGGTTGAATTTCATGAGGTTCGCACGGGCCCACCTCTCCAGCCTGTCCAGGTTCCTCTGGGTGGCATCTCTACGTCTCAATAACAAGAAGAATTTCCCAATCAACCCGTAATTATACTCTAAGATAACGCAACGATATTGCAATCCCCGCATGGGTACCAATTCTGTGCTCATCAGCCTTCTGGCTGGGCAGGACGCTGAGCGGAGCGCATGGAATAGCGTTTATAGGAGTGGAAAGGAAAAAGGAAAGGCAAAGGACCTGCAGAGCATTCAGTCAGATGCCAACTTCAGAGGAAAGGTACAGAATCTTCCTAAAATATCCCGCAGAAAAAAAGCTTTTAATTAGTATTGTCAAAGAAGTGTATCGAGTTGGTTGATTCTTAAAAAGTACTGAATTCTACCAAGACTTTTTTAGACTTTTTCATTGGACAAATATTTTTATTTTAAATTAAACTCCCTACCATTCCAAATCCAGTTTGCTTTAGTGATGAATGAAGTGAAGCTATTTCTCACCTGTGACGGGTCCAGCCTCTACCATTTTCATTACTCTACTTCTAACCCTATGACCTAAGCGGGTTTATTCATAAAACGTGAAAAAAGCAAGCTGTTGTTCAAAATTTAAAGACTTAAAAAGCCTTCTCAGTAAGTTCCAGTTACTGCATCACAAGTCATTTTCCTTTTGACATATTTTTATTGATTTATTTACCAATAAAAGTTTCAATAGGTCCTGTGACTGGGGCCCCTTATGGGAGAAAATTCATCCCTAATTTTCCTGCAGTATTAAGATTTTTGTTACCTTTGGAAATTGCCTCATTTTCACCTTTGGAAATTGCCTCATTTTCAACCGATTTCATGTGTCTGCACCAATTTCCAACAACATTTTTGTTTTCATGCACCACTTTGGATGGAAACCCTCCCGCTTTGACTTGTCTCTCTTTGGGAGACTTGTCTGCAGAGAAAGCCATGTTTACCCAAGGTGTGACACCAAATAGACACCTTCCCATTAAAAAGGTCATTAAAGTCAAAATAAAATTGCTCATCTTGTTGATTTTTGTGTTTATATGTTGTCCCACCAACTAAATATTTATAATATAACTGTTATTATTTCTCAATAATGCTTTGATTCTCTTTAGACAGGGAACACTTCCAGTATCAGCTCTCATGTGAAACAAGGATCAATATTTGCCACTTCATATTTAAATTATCACACACAGCAAGTATCAGAAATGATAGAAATTATTTTCAAAAGTTATAAAGAAGAATGTTTTAAGTGGAAAACAGAAAAAGACCAGTTTTCAAATGGCTGAAGGGGCTCTTGAAGAGACCACCCAGATCTTCTGTTATCCAGATCCTGTGTAAGGACGATGTACTATTTTACTTGCACTAAATCAGGGGGAGATTTTTATATTAACTGCTTAAAAAGTGAACGGAAACAAATGCTAAAGATAATATTTAAAAGCAGAGAAAAAGAATTCACATCAGTCAAACCCCATTTTAAAGCATACTAATTGATGTGCTTTTCCATATTGCATTAATCCATGCAAAATTAATTGAAGGCTCAATAATCACAGAATGACAGAATGATATGGGCTTGGAAGGGACCTCTGGAGATCATCTAGTCCAACCCCCTGCCAAAGCAGGGCCACCCACAGCAGGTCCCACAGGAACGTGTCCAGGTGGGGTTGGAATATCTCCAGAGAAGGAGACTCCACCACCTCCCTGGGCAGCCTCTGCCAGGGCTCTGCCACCCTCAAAGGGGACAACTTTCTCCTCATGTTGAGATGGAACTTCTTATGGTCAAGTTTGTGCCCGTTCCCTCTTGTCCTGTCCCTGGGCACCACTGAAAAAAGCCTGGCCCCATCCTCCTGACACCCACCCTTCAAGTATTTATAGGCCTTGATCAGATCCCCCCTCAGCCTTCTCTTCTCCAGACTAAACAGACCCAAGTCCCTCAGCCTTTCCTCAGCAGAGAGATGCTCCAGTCCCTTGATCATCTTGGTAGCCCTCTGCTGTCCCCTCTCCAGCAGTTCCCTGTCCTTCTGGAACTGGGGAGCCCAGCACTGGACCCAGTGCTCCAGATGGGGCCTCCCCAGGGCAGAGCAGAGGGGCAGGATGACCTCCCTCCACCTGCTGGTCACACTCTTCCTGATGCCCCCCAGGATGCCATTGGCCTTCTTGGCCACAAGGGCACATTGCTGCCTCGTGGTCATCCTGTTGTCCATGAGCCAGAACATCAATGTATCTACTTCACATTTCTCCCCATTTTCCCTTCACAGACTCAAGCCAAAGAAAATATTTGAGATTTGCAAATATTTTAGCTATTTTCAAGGATGGTACTCTGACACTTTCCCTCTCTGTGCTGAAGGACGAGCCAGTAATCCATATCATGAGAAAGGCGTGTCTATACCTTCCGGGGATCCAGCCCCAGTCACAGAATCATATGGGGTTGGAAGGGACCTCTGGAGATCATCTAGGCCACCCTTCTCCCAAAGCAGGTCCACCCAGAGCGGGTTGCACAGGAGCGTGTCCAGGCGGGGTTGGAATGTCTCCAGAGAAGGAGACTCCACCACCTCTCTGGGCAGCCTCTGCCAGGGCTCGGCCACCCTCAAAGGAAAGAAGTTCCTCCTCATGTTCAGGTGGAACTTCTTACAGTCAAGTCTGTGCCCACTTCCTCTTGTCCCAATGTCCCAGCCCAGCTCATATTCCAAGGAAAAAAGGAGTTGGCAGCTGGATAACGGATACAAGTTGCCTTTATGTGGTATTTTACACAGAAATATTGCTGGTAATTAGCAGTATTTTTTCAAAGCTAATCTCCAAGGCCCTGATCCGGCAAAGACACATTCTTAAATTAACAGAATTGCGTAATTCTATCGTCTCCGATGGCACAGGAGGAGCGCAGTTGCAAAACTTATTCTCTACGGGCTTCAGACAACGTGCCAGAAAGGCATTGGAAAGGGAGTATTAAGATCTTTTCGATACATTTTTCCGTTTAAAGAAACCCAGCATTAAGTGATAAAAGATAGGCAAAATGGGTAAACTGTGTAAATTTGACACCGTCTTTCTTTGGGGAAAAAAACCAAACCCTTAATTCAAATGAGCCCTTGTAATTTCTCCTTCTGCTCTGCTGCTCCGTGGAAACGTTTCCTCAATTTACAAGGTTTTTCACAAGCACAGCGTCGAGCAGGCTACGAAAATACAACTCGCCCTTAATTTGTTCAGCGTCCCCAAACCAATCACTGCTCCGCCGTTGCCCTTTCGCCAGGACGGGCACCGAACCGGTTTCCTTTTCAACTCCCATTTTCCCCAGACCGACCGTGACCCAACGAGGCGGAAAACGCAAAGGGAACACACACGAGCATGCACACATCGACGCGACCAACGTGAGATCGAGAAGGAAACTCATAAAGGTGAGGGTGGGAGAACGTATTTCACGTCAGGAAGCACAATTAATGCAATAATCAATTAATAGCACGTCCACAACAGAATTATTAGACAGTAGAAATGACA
This sequence comes from Arenaria interpres, assembly GCA_013399435.1. Taxonomy (NCBI): domain Eukaryota; kingdom Metazoa; phylum Chordata; class Aves; order Charadriiformes; family Scolopacidae; genus Arenaria; species Arenaria interpres. The sequence continues at coordinate 5,373 of VXAK01001694.1, read as the reverse complement.
GAAGACAAGCCCAGGCTCAATATTTACGCTAACGCATTCCATAATAAAATAAGATACTGCATCTCCCCTCTGTTTTTTATAATTTAGAAAAGGCACCGAAAACAACGCTGGCACTAAATCCTAATTAAACTGCCTGGAGACCGGGTGCTACGGGCTTATTCCCTGTGGGACACGGGAATATATATACCATTTTCCTTCCCTCATCCCCCCGTTTAACCAGTTTAGCTGCTCAGTAAGCATGGGATGCTTTATATTTTTTTCTATTTCTATAAATCTAAAGGCTATAGATTTATTTGATCTTACACAAATCCATAGTAGCTTGAAAATGTGAGCATCAATGACCAGCCACCAGCAAAAGTACACTTTTATAAGTGCTTTAATGGGAAATACTGGTTATTAACTACTACTAATTAGTCAGTGCCATCATTCTAAAGCCACCTTCACCTTTTCTCCTTTGTTTTACTTTTATTAATTCCCTCTCCCCACCTTCAATTTAAAGGTATGACTGTTCATGTCCATATTCATGTTTGCACACAAAATGTACCAAAATAGTATTAAAAACTTGAATTTTATGGGATGTCTAAAGCCAGGCAACATCATCCAGGGTGCGGCGGATCAGGCCAGTGTTAGAGACCAGGTAATATTCAGGGTTAAGTCTTATATTTCTTACCAGGAGTCCTTTAAAGAGGCCTGGATGGGAGGGTCGCGATTTATATATCACCATAATTAATTATCTTGTGTGTCTAGTAATTTATGCATCCCATCTCTTCGCTGAGCAGGCTGTTCCCAGGATAAAATACTGCACTACTTAACACGCGGATTCACACAAAATCCACTTCTTCTTTTTTTTTGGGACACCTCCATTTGTGCCACTGTATTTCATGCTCTTTCCAGACTTAAGAAGGCGAGTTTCCTGAGCCTTTTCTAATCCTACACTACCAGTACAACAGAGAATTGGCGACTAAAATCTACTCCCCGTTTATTTTTCTAGCAGCAATTTCTACTTGAAATACTCTGTCCTCCACCTGTCTTCATTCAAGGGTGGCCTGTAATGAAAACCTGAGATTTTACAGTCTCTCCAGGCTGATATACTCACATCTCAACCGATGCAGAACTCCCAATTCGGAAAGTAATACCAGTAAACTATTTCTCCCCCACTTTCAGCGTGGGGACCAACGAGATGAAGTTTTTGCTCTAAAAACTTTATAAGCTGGTTATATGAAAAATCATTAGTGCTTATTTTCATCCCTAAACTCCCCTGAAAGATGCCCTGTCCATGGAGTAGTCTCCCAAGGACAATTTTTCCAATTAACGATGTCGCACAGAATTTCCCAAATTTCGCTGGAATAAACTGGAATAATTAAGCCATTTATTTTATTTTCCGGATATCATTCCTACACCTAAAACGTTCCATCTTAAATAAGATTTTAGTGTGGACTCTCCTCATCATTATGAATCATTTTTAACTAACGCCTTCGAAATCTTCGGGTTTTGCCTGCTTGAACACCGTCCCCCTGTTCCAAATTAATCTGGAGAACACCCCTGGGAGAGCTCGATTTTCATCTCCTGTTGACATCCTTCAGCGAAGCTCTCCATCAGTACGTCCTACTAGAAAATCTCTTTTGTACAAAAAAGAAAACAACATAAAAAAAAAGAGCTATTTCAGTTTGCCTGCCAGATTTTCTTCCCTTGACAATCAAGCTGGTTTTACTTATATTTACTGTGTGGTCTCCCGCTATTGTACGCCGGCTTCGCTGGGAAGCGGCGTTTCCACCCTGGATGTTTTCCATCTTCTGCTCAATTTTGTCATGCCATTTTTTATATATTTTTTTTTTTTTGCCTTGTTTTCCTAAAACTTCTAGCATCTCGGGTAACCTCTTCAATTCTCCGCAGTGTCAACAGTGAAATAGTAAAACTTAATTTTTACTCAGCGTAAACATCTCGGCGAAAGCATTTGGGGACTGCAAGTGGAATTTATTTTAAAATTTCCCTCTATTTTATAGTTTCTGGAGAGCGTCATGAACAAGGATTTTTATGTTCAGCATTCAGGGCTGCTGATTCTCATAGTTTTTATTCTGTAGAATCCCAACTGATTGGGCATATCGCAAAAGGCAGCTCTTTCTTAATTTATCATTAATTCCCGAATTTAAGGGAAAAATTCTATCCTTCCCATTCTTGAAAAGTAATTTATAGAGACAACGTTACCAAAAAACAATGGGAATCGAGGAAATATTAGACATTTATACATAAAACAAAGTCTATCTCTGAGCTAATTCCCAACAAACTACGTAACTGGATGGAAGCTTTGTGAATCACAGCTTCGGTTCTTACATCATAGCTTCGGAAAAGGATTAAAATACTTGAACATCAGAAGCATTTAAGACTCCCCAAGGCCACACGTTAATTCTAGAAGTTATATTCTATTATTATTATTTTTTAAATAAAAAGAAAAAACAACAAAACCCAACAACAAAACCCCGAAACTACTACTACACTCCCACCTCCACCACGTTTTTTAGGACATAAATCAAGGATGCCATAAAGACACCAACCATCCCCTTTAGAAATTAATGCGATTCGACAGTTTACAGAAAAAAATACATGCAGAGATCAGTCCCGGGGCATGCAGCATGCAGTAAAAGGGAGAGCAGAGGTTAATAACCTGGAAGCATAGGATCTGAGAATGTGAGAACAAGTTAAAGACAAGAGTTCCTCTCCATTGTCACTGAGGGTCGAGAAGCAATGCTGCAGCGTAGAGCAGTGGGAGTGGGGGAAATACAGTTTGTCCAAGACATATACATATCTCCGCAAGTGGCGGCAGGTATAACTGCAAGACAAGGGTAAAAAGGGAGAAAAAACAGAAAAAAGAGGTATTTTCCTTTAAGAAAGCTAATTCACGGTTTAACGTCCCCGGTTTGGTTTTTTTGGGGTTTTTTTTGTTTTTTTCTGTGTGTGCCAAGAGTCAATGGAAGGTGCCAAGCGTCAACGGGAGATGCCAAGTAAGCAATGGAGCAGTTTGACATAAAACAAGGCTCAAAAGCCAGACGGATCTGTCTGGTTCTGTCGCTACCGCCAAGGGAACTCACCAACTCTCACACGTCAGGGATGCAAGAAATTGGGAATTTATAAATTTTTTTATATATATATAGTTGGGGTTTTTTTTACCTTTTTTTCTTTCTTGGGTTGATAACGCATTAAGAAAAGGGTTTTTTTTACCCCCCTCCATTTGCCCTGAAAATATAAACGCATGAGTCCGCACCTGGTTTGCAAAGTTTACCGTTAAAATCAAAAATTCACCAAATTTAACTGATTTTCACTGGAATTGACGTCTCGCCTTAAGGGAAAAAATTCACACAGAATTATGGATCAGTGCGAACCGTTCTCGCAGCCTGGGATTCCAGTGGCCGAGTATTCCTGTAGTTAATTCCAGTGCCTCAAACACGGTGCTTCGTCATAACTGAGTTACACGCTTAAGACCTGGTCAGCTTTTTAATGAGAAGTTACAATCAATGCCATGAAATAACTTTAGTTATATATATATATATATATATAATATATATATATTTAACTTTAGTCTTCATACTAACCAACTCTGAATGCTTTGAGTAAGAGATATTGTCTATGCCTACCCACAGGACATCCTCCAATTCCTAATGGAAAAGACAATAAATTAATTAGAGTAGTTCACCTGCGACAAACTGCATCAGTGGTAAACTCTGAAGCACATACAGCATATAATCTCAAATATTTATTATTACAGGTTTTGTACAGAAAATACTGCACTGCATCATGGTGTACAGTAGAGCAGGAGTCTTGTGAGGAGCGGCTGAGGGAGCTGGGGGTGTTCAGCCTGGAGAAAAGGAGGCTGAGGGGAGACCTTCTCGCTCTCTCCAACTCCCTGAAAGGAGGGTGTGGAGAAGCGGGGATTGGTCTCTTCTCCCAAGGAACAGGCGATGGGACAAGAGGAAACGGCCTCAAGTTACACCACGGGACGTTTAGGATGGATATTGGGAAAAATTTCTTCACCGAAAGGGTTGTCAAGCCTTGGAAGAGGCTGCCCAGGGCCGTGGTGGAGTCCCCATCCCTGGAGGGATTTAAAAGCCAGGCAGATGTGGAACTGAGGGACATGGGGTAGTGGTGGTTTTTGTCAATGTTGGGGTGATGGTTGGACTTGATGATCTCAAAGGTCCCTTCCAACATGGACAATTCTATGATTCTAATACACATGTGATAGCTCAGCTCCCAGGGAAACTCTGCCCAGAGTATAGAGTGTGGCAAGTCCTCCAGAAAGCACCTTATGAAGCTGAATACACTTTGAGATAAATAAGGCAGCTCTTCATAAGCATCAAGATACTTCTAACCAGAGTGTCTGCGGTCCCTACTACAGCCTGAAGCAACAAACACCTAAACTTTAGGCTGTAACCTCCTTACAAATTAAAAAAAATAAATATTGTTTCATAGCTTCGTGGATTGAAACTTGGCCAATGGGTCATCTGTCCCAACTGTTTGCATTTCACAAGCAGTGAGATAGATACAGATATATATATATATACGTATAGACAGACCTCTATAACCCCTTTACTGGACACGTGTGGCTAAAACACTCTTTAAGGAGACCAAATTATTCATGTCCCACGGGAAAGAACGGGACAGGAAAGAGTGCCACCAACAGCTGAGCCTTGGTACAATCAGCGGTGCTCCAAGCCTAAGAAGTTATCAAAACCAGGCGTTTTGACTGCTTTACTTTAATTAGAATTCACTACTGGGTTCACGTCAGCCACCTACCTTTGCTCTGCAAGTTGAGGACAGTCCCTTTGGGCACTTGAGCTGAAGATATATAAGTTTTCAGGAGAGGCAACTGCTGAAGGGAGGCAATTTCTTAAGCCATCAGGCCATTTTTTTGGACCACAGCATGTTTTGAGCACCACAGGTTGTTCTCTTCATCCCACAGGCCAAGGATGGAGAAGATAAAGAATGGTATTTACCATAAAGGGGAACCCTCAACACATGAGCCTGCCGTTCCAGTTACCCACAGAGGCCACAGATTTTTCCAGATCCAGATTAAAAAGCACCTTTTAGAATGATGCCACTTAGAAGATTTATATTTTTAATAGTGCACTATTCCCACTGAGTATATTTTATCAGCCTTGCTACTAGAATATTGTACCTTATTTCAAACCCCTGGAGGTCTCATTCCAGCCATTCAATCTTGCTAAACTTTTGTGAAGAATTTGAGAGAGCGCCTTCAATTATTGCTTATCTTTGACCCTGTCAATGCTCCCCAAGGATAGGAAGAGCAAGATTTGATCCCCAAAGCATGATGACCACATTTAGGCTTAACTAACAAACTGGATGAGCAAATGAAAATGCTCC
>VXAK01001683.1:309-29169 GCA_013399435.1 Arenaria interpres | reverse complement strand
AGGTTGGAAGGGACCTTAAAGATCATCTTGTCCAACCGTCAACCTAATTTTGACAGAAATAAACACCCACACAACAAACAAAAAGCCACACCATCACTAAACCATATCTCCCAGCACCACATCAACCCGTCTTTTGAACACCTCCAGGGATGGTGCCTCAACCACCTCCCTGGGCAGCCCATTCCAATGTCTGATCACCCTTTCGGTGAAAAAATTCTTCCTAATATCAGCCTGAACCTCCCCTGGCGTAACTTGAGGCCATTTCCTCTCGTCCTGTCGCCTGTAACTTGGGAGAAGAGACTGACCCCCACCTCTCTACAGCCTCCTTTCAGGTAGTTGTAGAGAGCAATAAGGTCTCCCCTCAGCCTCCTCTTCTTTGGGCTGAATAATTCATGAGCCCTTCCACATTCATAGAATCATAGAATGGGTAGAGTTGGAAGGGACCTTCAAGATCATCTAGTTCCAACCCCCCTGCCATGGGCAGGGACACTTCCCACCAGACCGGGTTGCTCAAAGCCCCATCCAGCCTGGCCTTGAACGCCTCCAGGGATGGGGCATCCACATTAATACCCTTTAATTTCGGTTTCCATGGCTTAACGTTGTCCAGGCTTTCCAAGGGCACCACTTGGGAGCAACCCACACAGCGTGCGGGCTTCTCCGCTGCCGGCTCAGAAGAGGCTCTGCGCAGCCCAACACGCTGCCATGGCTCCGTCCCCAGCTCCCACCTGCCCCACTCACACTAAAATACCCACGGAAACCCACGCCTGCTGAAAACACAAGTAAGGTTAAATAACGATGCTCCGCTGCATAAAAGGTACTGTAAAAGGTAATAGCAACCTGGCACTGGAACAGTTACTCAGAAAAAAAAAACATTCCCTTTGTCTACTCAGTGGCAGTGGAAGGAGTAACAGGCAGAAGGGGCAGAAGAAGAGGTGAAGGTGCAAAGAAAGAGCTTCAGTGTCGGGTTCTTGCTTCCCAAGCGAAAACCAACCAACCGTCACTACCAGCCAAAAGAAATCTCATATATTTTATTTGCCTTCCATGGACTTGTATATTTAGCACATCTTTTATTGTCCCACCGCGCTCCCAGAAAGTTGCTATACCTTAGCCCGAATTCACAGGCTGCAGCGTGAGATTTTGGCAACCTTCCTTCTGCTACAGCTGTTAAAGGAGATTTAGCCTCCAGCAGAATTCATTCATCCCACCACTTGCGCCAGACTTTAAGTGACTAAATCAGCTGTGGGGGTGGTTCCTTGTGCAGCCAAAATGATCAGTTCCCATGTGCAGTCCCACTAGAGATGTCACCACCCAAGCCAGACCAACGATGATGTGCTGCGAGATCAGCCAATTACATGAAGCGATGATTACATCACATGCGGCTCTTACCAGTTTTGCTATTATAAAAGAACAGCGGAAGCTACGTGGGACAGTGAAACAGCAAAAATTCTGGTTTTAGCCCAAGTTACAGGCTTGAGCATTGAAATTAATGGGTATCTAATCCTTCATCCTAATTTCTGCAGGAGATGAAGCAACGGATGTCATGCAGGGATTTTTGTCTTTAAAATATGTTTTCCTTTAATACCCTTAAATAATAATCCTTAAATGCATTACTTCTTGCCTTCACGGGATTTAAGTGGATTTTAAATAATTCCTAGACCTTGCACAGTCCCTCTATGGATAAATACCTTTTATCCTTTGTACCTGTATGTATTTTACTAAGCAAGTCTCGTGGTGGGGTGCATTAGAAATATCCAGATGGGCAACATCAACATCTGTGGTACTATCAGGAGCTGTGGAAGAGATAATTGTGGTGTCAAGAGGCTGCGGTGGGGAACGAGCAGCAAGAACGGACGAACTTTAAGAGCAAACAGACTGTTCTAATTCAATATTCCAGAATAGGAAAAACAAATAGAGACACCCCAGCAGAACTGTTTTCGAAGACTGGTTTCTATGAAATCCCAATAGTGCTATGGGCATATCCCATTTGCTTGAGAATATTTACTTTTCTGTTGGTTATTTGAGAGTCTTTGATGTTTGCTCAGCTGATCCATCCTGATTTCTTGCCCTTTGCTGCCCGTAGGCACCTTTTGTCACTGCATGCCTACATGCCTTATAGCCAGTCTCCGCAAGGATTAGAGTTGTCTCTTGGGCACACTGGGCAAAATGGAACCTCCGGGTTCATTTCAGCTGATTTGAACTGCTGCCAAGGCAAGGGCCACACTCCATATCTCTGAGACTGAGTTTTAAAAATCTCATGGGCATAGATCTAGTAAAGAACAGAGTACTCAATTGCCATTTATTTCCAGAAGGTATTTCTGCATCTTCTTAAGGCCGAATTTTATGAAGACTCACCCCATCAAATTCTACCCCCAAGGTGTGGTTTGGTTTTACACATGTCTGTGAGGCAGTTTGCCTTCTACAAAAAGCCCCAATGGTTTTAAATCTAGTATGATTGAATACTTGATTGTGATCGTTGTGAAGGGGACCTGGAGTTTAGCAGAGAAGCAGAAAATAACTTTTTTTTTTTTTTCTGGGATATGTCTTAGTAAAATAGAAATGTTTCTATGAAACAAGGGTATTTTGAGCTTTTTAGAAATCTGTATAAAATACTGACTTTTCTCAGACTGATTCAGTTCCATGCAAGATTGTCCTTTGAGACATATCCTCATTCCTACTATCCAAAAGAAAGCTAGACTTTCGGCTTCTGTATCTATAGAAATAACAGATTAGTAAACAAATATAAATCTCCCACCAGCTCCTCCAAACAGATGTCCAAACCACAACAAGTACCATGAGAAGTGGTCTTGCTTGATGTATTTGTGGTCAGCCTTGAGTGAAGAAGCCAAGTACCAGCCGGACACAAAGAGTGACCATCTTTCTCTCTCCAGGAGGTGGTTTGATCAGGTCAGGATTAAGGAAAGTAGCAGGGCAGGTTGGAGTATCTTGCAGGATCCAACCAATCCAACATCTTCCAAGAACAGTAGATTCACACCCACAAAACTATAAATAAGGAAAAACGTGTGCTAACTGCTGTGTATGAGAAGAAAACCCACTACAAGCCTCTAGGAAAAAAAAAAAAAAACACATCACATGTCTATTTGGGAAAAATAAAAAGCATATGCTTGAAGCTGTTATCATATAAACACGTGCCTAGAACATGAACTTTTCCAGCATGCGAATAAATTGACTTGTCACTCAACATAGTTTCTATATACTGAAATTTAAAGTAATTAGAGGACAGCTGCTGGGCTCCACTCAGAAATATTTGTTTTATTTTTATAACACTCAGGATATTTTCTGTATTTTCAGAGGTATTAGATTTCAGTTTGCTACAGTTAATATAATAGAAAATTCTGTAGTCATTATTGACTGCAACTGCCAACATACAATTTGGGAATTAAAGTCCAATGTGGAAAAATGGTGATGGATATTGAAAACAGTTTGTGCTCATACTTTACCTTACAACCAATGGTTAGAACCGAGTTGGTTTTCCAAGGCGACAAGTAAGCTGGTTTCAAAGAAAAGCGAATGTCCCCAGACTTAGCACTGTGTCTGCAACCAGTGGCACAAGGAGCCTGGGTTGGTCTTGTGTGAGTTGTGGCCGGTTCGGTCTGGCAGGAATACAGAACCGGAATTTAAAATTTATTACAATGGCTTTGGTAATAAGTGATGACATTCAGTATATCCTCTTGCACTAGTGTGACTACTCTTTTCTCATTAGGGCCAGAATGTTCTCGTTACTAAATCAGCCTGTACAATCCAAAAGTGCTCTTGCTTTCCCTGCAGGCTGAAATGAAGTGCTGTAGGGGACTCTAACAAAATCTTGGTGCAAGAGGAACCTGCCTGTTTCCATCAGGGACGGCGTCACCTGGTCATGGGATTTAAAGGGACCTGAGCATCTGCGTTTCCAGTGGCATGGGACTGTCAGCATTTTCCACAACACTGAGGAGACCAATCAAATTCCACCTGGATGCTTTTGTCCCTGCTTAAATTTACTTGAAACTTTAATTGGAAAAATATTTAACTTTTTCTTGCTGAGGAGTTTGGGGCAGCGAGCAGTACTCATCTGTCAGCATCTCACTGCACCGGTCCTACAGAAATCGCTGCGCTGTGATGGCTGATGGGAAAATTGTGAGGCTTTGGGGGCAGAGTCAGGGTCCCCAGGCTGAGCCCATTTCACTGTGTGGGGTTTCCCCCTGGAAATCCAAACCCTCTTATACTGGAGAGACGCTCAGTCGTCTCTCAGGAACATGGGTGATCAGTCACTTAAAAGCTGGAGATGACCTGTAGTGAAATAACACAGTCCTGCTCCTCTGGTGGCAGCAGATAATCCCTATGAAGCCACCGGACCCATCAAGTTGGGTTAAATCTCCCCCTCTCAAAGATATAGTTAACCTCAAAGGCATTAGTTTTTTTGGAACCTGTTAGAGCATTTTTCTCTTCCAACATTTACAAGGATGTCCAGTCTTTCCTTTCTGGTATCTTAAATTTGACTCCCTCTAAGGTAAACAAAATCAATTTCAATTTATATAAACTTATTTTTAAAACTATCAAATACTATCATCTTACAGAACCAGCTATAGCTGCACTTCATGGGTATGAGTAGAGAGTAGAAGCAGCAGTCAGGCACACAGATGTTCTTTCTTTCCGCACTTTAAGGAGTAAGCATTACAAATAATCCAGGTTCATGCAGAAGAATATGAAATCATCAACCTTTGATAGAACTGACAAGTAATATCAGCCCCCCGATTTATTGCAGTGAGGTCTTCTGACTCTACTGCTTTGAGGTTGAATGAGACACCCCAACCGAGGCCTCACGTCTGGATGACACTTCCCATAGGAGGTGGGATGCATGAACGGTAGAGCAGTTTACCCTGCTTTATTGATGCACTATTTCAGTTGTATGGTCTGTAGTCCTGATCCCATAGTCTCTGTATGTCACAGGCTCTTGGGAACAGGGATGAGAAAACACACATTGTTGTGAATCATAAGGCAATGCACACATAACCTGGTTCACATCTGAAATCTGACATGTTCTGTGCATACTTAGCTTGTTCATATACGGTTTATATAGTAAACACAGCAGCAAATGATTACTGGTGTCTATTATACTTAAGGTTGCCAAATATTTTCAATTTAATCATCTTCTTTCCTGTTTTCATGTGATCAATTTTCTTAAAAAAATATTCTGTGGCTTCAAATTTCCTCTCTGTGGTTTTTGCCTCTAAATGATTTTCTTAAGTCTTTCTTTTACAACGTTCTTTCATCCACTTTTGAAGTGGTGATGGTTAAAAAAAGGAAAAAAAAAAAAGGAAAAATATTCTTTCCACATAGACTAAACCTCCCAAACTATGAAAGAGTCACAGCAAAGTTAACATGGACATAATCTGCATTGAAGGCTGGTGTCCTCCAGTCGTATTTTGATTAATTTTTCATTAATCTTGGCTATTTTGTAGTAGGAACGTTTCATTTTGGGAAAGAAATTTAAGAGACTTGACTGAAAAGGCAGATACTCCACATAGGTTGTCCTCAGTCTGAAGCCTCCAGTTATATTATGCTCATTAAGTGTCCCATTCCTCTGTCTGCATTTTTGTTTCTAAGAAGCAGAGCTTGTACCCTCTTTAGGATGAATAACTTGGAAAGAAGGAATTTACAAGCTCCACAAGTTTATTGGTTCCAGATTTCTTTCCTTTCTTTTTTTTTTTTTTCTCCCTCCACACATAATTTGAGATGCCTTTTCCGTAAAAGTTTGGATAAATATGTTGAAAACATTAATGCATCATAAAGGTCAAAAGATTAAGCATTCAAAAGTCAGCCAACTTCAAGAATTATTACAGCAAGACTTTCATGATCTATATCCGTCTCAAAAGACATAGCATCAAGGACAGCTACAAATTTGCTCCTGCATTTCAGTCTGGTTTCTGACCTGCCTGAAGAGTTTGTATCATGTTTAATTCTTTGCTCAGGCATAAACTAGAGATAAAATATTTTACCGTGTTACCAGAAATTAACATGAAACTCCCCTGATCTTGGTAGAAAAGCTGCATAAAATTGAATTAAGAGCTTTCTGTTACTGTAAGCCTGGTATTTTCAGGTATGTTCTCAGCCGTATAGAGACTGGGTTTAGACAAAAAATCTATTACCTGTCACAGTGGCACAGACGGTTTCAGGAAAATAAAGCAAACTAGCTTCAGGGAAAAACAACCAGTGATGTTACCTTATAACCATGGCTACTAAGCATATATTTCCAGTTAAGTTTGTCTCTATAGATCAGTTCTGTTAAGCTGAAACTACACACCAGTTATACAGACCTGGACAGGCTGGGAGAGACTTCGCCATCTCTTTCAGATTAGAAGGATGGCTACTCTCCTCTCTGGGACAACTCTGAGGAATTAATTCATTCTCTCCATTGCACTGCAACTCAGGACTCGGGCTGCAATGTAGCTGTTTTAAAGGGTAGTTAAGCTCAATTTTCTCTCTAACCCTTATTTTCTAAGAAAGTGATGGTGAGGACAGATAAATTCTTGTTGTGGCTTTGGGTAAAAGCAAAACAAAACAAAGCTAAACTGAAAAAATTAACTATACTAACCTAACCTAAACTAAACTTTGTTTTGGGATTAATCTAGGGAACTAAATTGCTCCACGTTTTCTCACCCTTAAACCAGGACTAAATCCTGACTCCGAATGTGCCTAAGAAAGCTCTGACAGAGCGCAGCAACGGCAGCAGGAAGCTCGCTTTGAGCTGATGCTCAAAGACCGGCTGCTAAAATCAGGCATCACGGAGTATTTCTTTCCATGCCAGGCATCGCTTGGCAGCTATCTTGAGTAGCAACATGAGAGAGAGCTTCTGGGATGTGGTGGTGGAAGTCCTCCCTTCTCTGAAGAAATAGCCTGAACAGCTAATTCACAGCTAAAGGAAAAGCGGTTGCTAGGACTATATTTTCCGAACCCTCCACAAAAGTTTACCTTAGTGGACAAACTTGTCTCAGATCCTCTGTAGGCACATCTGTCTAGGAAGCTTGCTTTAACCAGCTCTTTGATTACAAATAATTTTTGGTCTTCTATGGTGCCTTTTGCTCATATCCAGCATCTTGAACAAAAAGAAACCAGCCAGAACGGCTTTTCAATATGGATTTTTATATTTGCTCACTCCACAGCTGCAGTACTAGGATATTCTTTAGCTGCAGTTTTTCATCATTACTAGTATCATCGTTCAGGTCTTCCAAAATCATCTATTTTTACAGATCTATTAGAAAAGCCTGGGGCTTTTCCCCCATAGCCTGGGGAACATCACAGCCTTCAGATGTGTTTTCCCGGATACCATTTGCGTTACCCACAAGTAAGCACTGAGAACAAGGCATTTGTCTTTTTCCCAACACTGATTATACCTGGATGAAATTAAATTTCCTATATGACTGCATGTTTTATTTCTCAATCACTTTGCCTCCTTCTGCACAATTAGAAAAGGATAAAGGAAAAGCCAAAATTACTTACATGAAACAAAAGCAGCGCAGCCTATGAGGGGGAAAGACACGTCTCTATACATAGCAGGTTTTAAAGGGAAGTAAATTTAATCAAAGAATTTACATAATAATAAATGAAACGCAATGCAGCTTGGAACATGTCAGTGATAGAGAGATCAACTAATTTTATCAACATCTTCACGGTATTTTAAAAATGATGAAGCCCTTACACTGCATCTACACAGTCTACTGCAAGGTGTAATAAGGGAAAAAAAAAAGGAGGTAATTAAAGAAAATCTCCCCCTTGGGGACTCTTCTAAGGAGGCAGCAGCATGTCTCCTCCAAGAACCAGTGTCCTCAGGGATCAGGTAACACTTGGTGCCAAATGTTTTATGGTCACCACACCCCACCTGGCAGCAGGTTTTGGACCGCAGCGCTGGCAGTGGCAGCAGGTTGAGCTGGCTGCTGTGTTTCTGAATGCAGCACGGTTATGACAACCCTGGTGTGATCCAGAAAGGCACCTTATTGCTTCCTGAAGAGGTTTCACAGGCAGATTAGGTGCCTGGTCACACAGGGGTTTTCCAAAAAAAAAAAAAAAAAAAAGGAGCAAGATGCTTAAAACTAAATGCTTAAATTCAAAAGACAACCCACCAGACCTCCAGTGTTGGTCAGCACAGCTGGGTCAGAAATGCTGTGCTTTAGCCCTCACCCCTCATTAGGGCCTTGGCAGCCTGGTTTGCTCTGAAATGAGAGTTTGGATTTGTTTTCAGAGACAGTCCGAGTGATAAGGAAAAAATTTTAAGTGAGGTGGGCTGAGAGCTGTTACAGGGTTGAGCGGTACAGCATGACTGGCCTGGGGAGCCTTGTAAGCGAAGAGCGGCTGAGCGGGGGCCACATCCTCTACCCCTGGGTTGTGGCAGAGGCAGGAATGCAAGAGTTATGAGGCCAGAAGGAAGGCAGGCAAGAAGAAACATCAAATAAAAGCTTAGGGGGTAGGGCAGTCAGCCAGAAGAGGGAAGACACCTAGCCAAATACATAAATAATCCTGGGAAGCCAGAGCAGAATTCAGTAACTCCCCAGTGCCTGCAAACTTGTGGTTGAGCAGTTGAGGCTGGATCTTTTGAGGCAAAGGACAGCCTATAGCCTGGTGTGTCAACCCCTTTGACCATGTTTTTGTGCTGCACTACATGCTCCTGTGTGCAGTAAGTGTGTTCAAGCACACTGGTGGCATCAGGAGAAGCATACAATGTGTCTTGCCATTAGAGCTTTTTTACATGATCTTTTAGATTAATCACATCCAAATCCTATGCTGAAGTGTTTTCTGAACCTCATCTGGGTACATGTACAGTTGTAGTGTACGCATGTATATTTGGAGTACATGTTTGGAGACACAATGAATCAGAAGCCTGTCTTGGGCAAGAGGCTGCAAGCCCCAGTGTGACATCTATGTCCCATTCTCGCCCATTAAAGATGATATTGCAGTTTCTGTACTGCTCCAGGCCATTGTTCCCTCCGCCAGGAAACAGGAATCGGCTTATGGTAGCTTCTCCAACTGGATAGGGACGATAGCTGAGCTATAGGCTGAAATCATCACCCTAGATCAGTGAGGTGCTCTGGCCACCCCCTGCAGAGGACAGCCTCCAGCCATCCTGACCGCCTTGCATAGGGATCCAGCTGAAGAACAATTCTTTACTGAAATCACATACTTGTGTCATTTTAATCCTCAGTGTAGTGGTGCAGTAAATAGTTCTGGTTTTGCCTTATTATATAGCATGTCTGATAAGAAGAGGCCAACATACTTAAAGAAGCAGAGCCAAGAGAGAGCATTTAGCCTCCATACTGAGAGTTTCTTGTATTCAGCAAACTTACCTGCTTTAATTTAATGTTGTGTTAAATATGGAACCTATTCAGCTACAAACCTGGTGCACTAACATCTGAGTAGGGGTAAGCAGGTACTCAAGGTTTTTTAAAAGGTACTCAGAAAAACCTTGCCATGGACACTCTGTTACTGATGGTAGAGAGAAATACAGCCATAACACACACAAATGAAATATTCGTTCTGGAGTTGGAAGGGATATTCTTTCTTTTTTTTTTTAAAGTAATATGGATAAAGGACAATATTTCATATCTGGCTCTTCTAGATGGAGAAACCTAAACAAAATTAATTTCCAGAAAGGTTAACTTTAACTCCAGAATCAGTAGTTTGGGTCTCCAGACCTTAGTCAGGTGTATACTGAAAGGCAACCAAATGTTTACATTTAAGACATATTTCCAAATATGCCAAGTTTAGTATCTCTTCCTGTAATGACATTGTGTCACAAAAAAAGCAAAGAGTATCCACCTGAGGAAAAAATAAAAATGACTGAAGTGGAAATGAACAGATTTATCCGCTGCAAGAGGGTGATATATCTCTGAATATCTATCCCAGAAAAGAGGTGGAGGCAGAAACGTAGAAGCAGCAATACAATACTTCACTGTCATCAACAGGAAACTACTTTCTCACTAACTGAGAGAAAGTTTGCAAAAGCTATTAAGAGATCAAATGTGGAAAGTATTAAGAAAAACAGAGTGTAAGCATATTTTATGGGACAAAGATCTTATTGCCACAGTGTCCTTAAAAACTGTAATACTCTGAAAACAAGAAATGTTTTAGATACATTAACTTAGACCTCTAACAAGTTTTAAAATAAATTCAGAGAATTATGCAGGCTACAAAAAGTTTGTAAAACAATAGTAGTAGCTGTATTTAAAAAAAAAACCAACAAAACCAAAAAACCCCATTATTTTCTGCAATAATACCATATTGGCCTGTGCCATGTCTTGACGCTGTTTCCTGTGTGGTACATTGGCTGAAGTTAATGGAATTATGGTGAAATAATGGAAGGATGAGGCCCAAATTAGATCTATAGGGAGGCTTATGAAGAGGAAAAGGCCATTTGTAAAGGAATCAGAGTGGAGACACATTTCATTCCCTATGTAAGCAACATGAAGTTAGCTTGTGTACACCATTCAAGTCCAGAAGGAGCGGAAACAGTGAACACGTTTGCTGATAAGAGCAGGATCTTAGCAGAGACTGACACAGACAAGCACAGAAAATGCAGCATAGTAAGTTTTTAAATTGATGCCTACCGAACAGTAACATGCTAGAGCATAAAAGTCATGATCTAGTCCTGTAAGATGTTACAGACAGATTTGATCCTTCACTCATTTTCCATGTGAGTTGGTGGTCAGAGTGCTCAGCGTTTTGGAGGAGCACTCGGCACTCCATACGGCTGCACCCCAAGCACACAGCACTGCTCCACAGCCCTGAACCCCTCAACGTGGTCCTCAGGAGACATGGCCATTCCCCACGCAGGTGAGATCCATGGCAGCCTGCTCTTTCTTAATGCAGACGAAGAGCAATGATTCACTCTTCCGCAAAAAGTACAGTTTTCAAGGCTTGGCAGGTGTGCCAAATCTCAGCTGACCTCCCATGGATCACTCACAGATACTTTTCAATAAGGAGCTATTCTGTCAAATGTTATTATCTTACCTCCCAGTAAGAGGAGGTTTTGTCCGTAGGACAGCAGAAAAACAGCTTGCAACTTTTGTAAAGTAAAAAAAAAAAAAAAAAGTAGTTAAAAAATATTTTTCACTGTCTTGAGGCTCAAAGATTACTTCATTCTCTTGATCAAAAATCCAATAAAAGTTGTCTTTGAGCAGATTGTGAAAAAGTAGATTTTTGAGTGGTATAGGCTAGAGTTGTACCGACTAACATGAGCTATAACTTTGCTACATCAGCTGTAATAACTCATTATTCACCTTTAGTCTTTGAAAATGTATTTTCTTGTCCACTGCAGGCTGGAAGTGTGAACTACAAACAATGTTTAATGAAGACTAGAGGCATAATATTATTCCTTAAGTAAGGCAAATAAGAACAGCTGAGGAAATAAAACATCCAGGTTTATAGAGGAGCACAGTGAAGGTAATATTCTTCAAAAAAGGTCAAATTCATCTCAGTCAACTTCTCAGATAGAAGCCCTCAAGCCATCAGAATCCATGCAAAATTTAGGATTCAGAACAGAAGCTATGTGGGATGCAGTCTTCAGCTCTTGTGAGGGTTTGGTTCCTAGGTTATGAGTACTATGGTTTCAGAGAAAATGAAACACATCTATCACACCAGTAGATGAAGTTTGAAGAACAGGGTGAAGGAAAGTGAAAAAGAAAACAGACGTCAAAAGAAACTGCAGTTCCATATGGTAGAAAACTACTTGGACACACAGGAACCTTCTGTATAGTCCCGTTTCGATGATCTCAGAGGTCCCTTCCAACCGTGGTGATTCTGTGATTCTGTGATTCTGTCTGTGAACATAATCACAGTGGAGAAAAGGACCAATTCCGATCAGAAGGTACAGTGTTCAGTCTGCATGGGAAACTGCAGTTGTTTCGGGTTGGTTATGTTCAGGTGAGACTGTTTGTTGCTATTCCTGCTCCTCATTTAGGGTTGTTGGGAAAAACAAGTGTTTTGTGTGGTGCAACAGGAGCCGGGCTGCCCCATGAGGGGGCCAGGGAGTGGAGTGTTGCAGGGACCCCAGAGCTGGCTGTGACCCCCAATGGGTGCCCTCCCATGGGCACCAAAAGCCCCTGACACTTCTGGGGAGCAGTGAGCCCAGATTACAAGCTCCCCATGGTGCTGGGCCCAGCCCTGGCTGAAACCAGCACAGAGATGGGGCTGGGCTGGGGCACGGCTGAGCCAAATCATAGACCAGTGTCCTGGGTGCGGATGGTGAGCACGGAGGTCCCTTGGAAGCCTGTTGGGGACAGTAGGGCTTGAAGGTACCCTCAGGGACCTGACGCAGAAGTCACAAGTCAAACCAGCAGCATTAGTCTGCTCAGGAATTTGAAGCATTTTGGGTAAAGGCACTTTTTAGGGCAGTTAATTGAGCAGAAACGTGCTGTGCTGTTGTCTTCTTCACTCAAGCACAGCCCAGAAGAGGTGCAGAAAGGGCAGTCATAGGTGGCTGAGAGCAAGGAAGCTGCCTGTAGTCCTTTGGTTTCCTTTAGTCCTTCCTGTCGTCCTTTGATTAGGAAAGGAGGATCTCTTACATCATCTGTAAACAATGGATACGCCACGGCATCACTGAAATAAAGGAGGCCGATATTCCTCCCCAGCACAGCAATGCAGTTTTTGTCTGGTTGCTCCGGTTCCCAGTGAGGGGACAGTCCACCGCAGCTGTGCAACCCAACACCCCATTCTGGGTGCAGATCTCCACTTCCCACTTTTGAAAACTCGGTCCAGATTTCCTTTCACTCTGGGGCTCCATGTGCTGTGGCCGTGTTTTCAAATACCAAACACACTGACTGCATTTTGGAAGGGTCTCACTGTAAACACTCAACGAGTTTTTCTTGCAAACTTCATTGTTACAAAATTGCACATGACGTGGAAACAAAAACAGGTCAAAACCAATTACAAAACATGCAATTTCTGTTAAGAATCCATTTCTCATCGTATGAACTCATTTTTTGGGAAGTATGCCAAAGTATTGTTTTGAATTTATGTCCATCTCTACCAATGTGGGATTACAGATATGAAAAAGACTCCAGAGCCTTATTGAAGGCAAAAGAATGCGGAAATAAGGATAAACTTTTGCTAAAAGCTCCTACACTGTATTTGGTATCTGTGTCTGGTACTGCTTGTATGGGATATTCTGGACTATTTTTATTTCTATTTCTATTTTTAATTCAAATCCCTATAAGGGTGTGATAAAATGGCTGGTATTAAAATATGCCAACAATCCAAGTAATGCCTGTCCAACAGGTAACAAAGATACCATTTGATGGCACAGCCATTAGCAAGAGCCCTCGTTAGAAGCTGGTACTACCCTGTTCCTTGCAGGTGCAAATTCATCATCTGATCTGGTGTTGCACCATATGAATGTGGAGACCATGGTCTGAGGGTATGACCACTTCTCTTTCCTTCCTGGATTAAAACTTACTACTGTTAAATCTTCCAAACTGGACACTTAACATTTCTCAATGGAGCAGAAGTCCTTCAGTGGCTCTGGATTACTTGTGAGTTTTCCTACCCCCTTGTTATATGCATATACTCATTTATTCTGAAGTGTCCCTAACTCCTAAAAAATATTTTATCTAGATATCATATGTTGCCAGTAAAAAGACTTATATACTAAAATATCCCAGTTTTCAGAAGCTAAAAACTACAAATATACCTGCTGACACATTTTTCCTGTGGAAGCTTTAGGCAACTCAAGAGAAAATTTAATTAGGGTATTGTAAATTGGAATAAAATATAAAATAAATAAAATAAATTGGAATAAATTGGATAACAGTTGAGTTCTTGTATTAGTGTAACTGGTATAAAAACTTTTTTTTTCTCCCTTCCAACTAATTTTTTGGAAGAGAAACTGCCACTGCTACAACAACTGTTACTAGAAGTAGAGGAGGAGGTGGAGTAATCAGACAGTTTAGACTATGCGTTATAAACGCTTGTAGAAGAAGAATTAGACTAAGAGACACTGCTTGTGTGAGAGCATTAATTGCAGAAGGCTGCTGTCAACAGCCTAACATTAAGCAAGGCTGTAGTCATCGTCAAGGTCTAATGTAAAAAGTTTCATTTTCCTTGAGAACTGCTTCTATAAGGGTGACACTACAGAATGCTGTGGGGATGGTACCACAGTCTTACTGGTACTTTTCTCAGATAAAAAGTGCCTGTCCCTGTTGTTCGGGAAACTATTACGATTCTGCCAACAGTAAATGTATTTAGGCAAAGAGACTGATGCTGTGGTTTGAGATGTAAAAGAGTTGCAAAACACGTATCTGCCTCTTCCCACAATTATAAAAGGGCTCCATACCGAACAGGAATCTCTGGGAGGGCAGTGGATGGAGGGATTTGAGCAGGGTCTCCTGCCAAGGCATGAAGGGATGGATTGGTGGAGGCTTCTGTGGCTGGGCCACCACGACACGGAGCTGTGTCCGCTTCCAGATGCACCCCTAGGAGCTGTGCTGTCACCTGCCTCCGAGCTGTTCCCGCAGTTTCCCTGTCGCTCTGGTCTCCAAGGTGTGTGTGATCCGTCCTGTGGCCCTCAGCCCCATGCAAGCCTGGGTGTGGGGCTCATAGGGTCACAGCAGTTGGTCCTCTGAGAGGGGACATTTTAAGGAGCAAGGTGTTCTCTTGTGTTTGTCAATATATTAGTTTGCAGCATTTATTTTGCAGCTGCACACGCTATATCGAGCAAAATAAAATAACACCCATTTCACGTATTACATCTTAAATAGCCATTTGGTATTTCCTACAGGCTTTCTTGTCAAAACCTTTAACTGGTTTCTAGTTTATTCTCTCTGTCCACAAAACAAAGCTATGGTATTGACCCGAGTTGTTTCTCGTGAGGATTAAACAGCTAGCATTTATATAATATTTTTAAATGTTACATGCTGTTTTGGTTAATAAGTCATGATCTATGCCAGCAAGCATGATGAAAACCAGCCAAGCCTCTACTGTAAGAAAGTACCGTGCTGTACACCTGCGCAGCAAGCACCGAACACGTTTTATGCACTTCACAAAATGGTAATATTTTGCTTTTATAAGCTGCATTTGCTTCGGCCACAGTGCATTTTGTTTTATTATCCTGCTGGTATTTTGAAATTCATAAACAAGTCCCGAAACAGATTTAAAACCTGCTTTAAAGGAGTAGTTCAGCGGTAGAAAACAACAGAGCTTCTGTCTCCATATATCTTCTGCAGCGTTCAGCCTCTTCCCTGAGGTGTTGGACTTCAGACACGTTTTATTAACATTCTGGAGTTGTACCCTCCTGACTAACCAGCCATTAGCTGGCTCACTGATCCTTAACTGCAGATCACTCTCTCTCTTATATAGGCTGCATTTCCCTTAGGTTCCAAAATAATTAGTCTCCCGGCTATGGATGTGATTTCTGTTTAAAGGAATGCAGAAGAAGCACCTCAGCCACTGCTGGCGAGCATCCTTATCCACACTATGCTCCTTCTCTGGTTGATATTCATAGAGCACCAGATTCTAATTCTACTTAATAATTAGGCTAATACCAGACATACTTACATTTGCCTTCCAGCTCAATTTTCGGCACAGTAAGCGGGGAGTTGCACGCACAGAGCTCCCATAGCAACATGTTATTGTTAACCAAAGTTGTGTGCGTAGCTCCATGTGCTAAAAATTCACCGAGGACCAATTCAGCTGTCAGATACACAGGGGCAACTCCCACGGGATGTCAGTGGAAGGTTCAGGGGGCAGAATAATCTTATAAAAATATCACAGTGTATTATGGTAATAGTCACCCAGAGCTCTGCTAGGTCACTACTGCAAGCTGGCCTGTTTCGGGCCACAGAAATAAAACCCTGCTCTCTCTCTTTTGTCAGAGCTGAGCCTAAGGGAGTCATAATCACAAAATATTTGAATATCATTCCTCAAAGCGTGCTCTACTGTAAGGTGTGATACCTCAATACTAAGGAAGTGATGGTGCTTTCTGATAAGCTGTGTGACCGCAACCATCACTTTGGAGGACTGAAATGGAGAAAATTTGTTCTTTGTTTCAGAATACAGAAAAAATATTGCAAATGAATTCCATGGGGTCACCTTCTAGACTTTAGCTGGTTTCGTATCCTAATGCCAGGAGACAAGATAAGCTCAATGCAAATACTCACTAAATAATACAATGAAAGTATTTTATTCCATAGCATATTCTTCATTTAGGAAAAGGGAAAAAAAGAGACAATAAAAATGTGGCCTGAAAAGTTGCATATTACCTAGAATCACAAAGACCCAATGGACCTTCCCTAACTATTTAAGAGTCTAAAACTTCACTAATTGTTTTGGATCCTTTTTATTCATATGCTTTTGTATACTGACCTTCAATTTATTGACTGTCTCAAAGGCAATCACAGTAATAGACTAAAGTAGTAGACCTTAGTAATAAACTAAGATTTTTTATCATTTTTTTTTTTACAAAATGGATGGATACCTAGTAAGTGACTTTTGCTTCTCATACTTACTGCACTCTGTAATTTTAGAGACTCTGGGAACATATTTTAACTCAGGTTACTAGACATCATGAACAAATGACAACACGACTTGAATAAGCAACCAGTGGCAGGTCACCACAGAAAGTACTGCGCGATTTCGGTTTCCTCTGCACCCATAGGCAGAGGTATGAGGACTGCTCCCCTCCTTGTGCCTCTGTTGGCATGTTCATACCTTACTAAGGGCAGGCAGGACTAGGCACAATCTGGCCCCTGCCCAGATTCCTGTGGGTCACTGTGACACTGTACTTTTCCAAGTCCAATTACATCTGCCATTTTTAGGTGCCTTCTTGTATCCCAGTCACAGCTGTGAAAAGCTATAATTCAGACACCTTACCTTACTTCAAATACAGCAATGTAACTTGAATGTGTAAATACCAGCCTTACTTTTGCAAAAGTAAGCTAGAAAATAGCCTTTTTTTTTGGAGATAGAAGCAATTTTCTGTTTTTCTCTGTACGCGTGCTTATATGAGGTCTGACCTATCTATTTCTCACAAGTATGACTGGTTTTCCAGTCAAGCCCATGAAGCCAGGGAGGGAGTCTTCTTAAATCCTAGGGAGGGGAGTACTTGGGCAATCTGCATATTTACTTTCTTTCCTCCTTTATTTTATTAAATTCCATCTTCCTTGATAAGTCATTTTAAAATGTCCATTTCAAGCATTTGCTTTGATCTGTCCTCCTGGTAATTAAATTGCCTGCCTTTAAATTGCCATAATTTAAAATAATCCTAATTAAGATAATTTCCCCAAACTTCAAATACTGGTTTTGAATCATAGTGTGAAGAGAATGAATAATGATTCTCCATGTATTCACTTTAACACTGTCTACTATTCCTGTACAAGAAAATCGATTTTCTCACCTGTCATGTTAACTAAGGGCACAATCCAGCAAATTCTTACTTCTGCAAGTAGGTCTTAGTCACACAGCAATTCACTGGAGCTAAGTACAGGAAGATTTGCATATGTGAATAAGGATGTGCAGGATAAGATCATTTGAATAAATGAGCATGCAAGTGTGTCTGTGCATTGAGTAAGCACAAGCCTGTGCACTGAGCATTTCACACTGATGCTTTAGAAGATGCCCTGTGCGAAACAGTAACTGCAGTTCACATAGAAAGTGGAAGTGAAGATTTTTATAGGTTGAAATAAAAATCATTATTATTGACACACATATATCTGCAATGAATCACTTTCAATCTGTATCTGAGTAATTTATGATCAGATGATCTGGCTGGACCTATTTCAGCTCTTGAGAGAACCCAATAGTGCCCGTCGATACAAAGGGGCTAGATGATGCTTGTATCTCATAAAACATGTCTAAAAAAATCAGTACTTTGTTTTAACCTAATGCAAACATCACTTAATGTTGTGTTTTTATGACACGTACGAGCACTAAGAGAGAAGAAAGCTTATGAGCAACTGTGACAGCCAGGAGAATGTGAAAAATATATAACCTAATGCTACTACCTAATGCTACAGTAATAGTCTACTGAGGCTGTGAAACAATTATACATTACTATGTTTACCTTGGCCTTTTATATTTACATATCGGAATGTATATTGGAGGGTTTAATTGTGAGGTTGCCAAAAGTAAAAGTACTTTTAGAAAACCAGCCATGCAATATTACAGGGGAAAAAAAAGATTAAAAAGTCTTTTGTTCAAATGGAAATACAGAAAACAATATGTTGTTTAAGCAGGATTTTATTTTCTTCTACTCAAGTGATGAAGAGGCTTTTGTAAAGAAAGGCTTTCATCTTACACATGCAGTACTCCATCACAACATAATTACCCTAATTTGTATTCCACTGTAGAAATAGGCTTTTTCAGCTTAAACAAATTAAGCAACAATCACTGAGTGTACATGACCAGCATTCTTTCAAGTAACCTGTTATCAGCTCTGGCTACAGCTTTATCTTGATAAAATGGAAATCCTGTTTTATTTTCCTACTTTTCCCCCCAGGATTATTCTGGTCAGATCGCCTAGAGAGGCACCGTGACTCGCTGTCTGGAGCGAGGGACAGAGTATCCAGAGATTATTTCCTACAGCCTCGCTAAATCATTATGTGGTCTGGGTCAAATCCTGACTGCCTTTGGGCCTCTACTTAGGAGACAGCCCAAGTACACACTTAACTCTGAACATGTGAATAACCCGGCCACACTCAGAAGGTCTTTTAAACAGCTGCGTGCTCTCCCTCCTGAATAGAGGCTCTTTTGCTGCTCTTTTCCTCTGGCCTTGGTTGATATTATGTCCCCTTAAGGATGACAGGATAAGATCTTCTGTGTTTACGTTATCTGTCCTTTAGCTGTGTAACTATGGATATCCCTGCTGTTTGTGCACTTTATTCTAATTACTTATCAAACTCTGATCTGGTGTATCTCTACCAGTGAGGCTTTGCCTTCAGCACCTTCTCCTCTTCAGCCCCTCCAGCTATCACCCTATGGGGAGTATAATGGACACTCCAAAATGCTGGACAGGAGCTGAGGCCAGGGCATCAACTGACTCTGTCTCAGCAGCGAGATGATAATTCCTACCTTCACTGTAGCACTGCTGCTGGGCAGAGAATGGGCAGAAGCAGTGGGAGGTGCTACTTAGAAAGAGATTTGAAGGACCAGCAGTGTCACAGCAAAACCAAGGTTGCTTTTTCCCCACTGCTGGGTCTGGATGAGATGAAGACTCACTGGTACCCACACTCTAAGGTGTAGCTGTGGGAATGGTGCCTGGTCCCACATGGACTTGCTAAGATCCTTACAGGAAAAAAAAAAAAAGGGAGGAGTAGATGTGGGGAGAGGCTATGAGACCACCCCAGAGCTGTGGTAGGAGGAAGAAAGGAGGTAACCTGTCTGCCCACAAGGCAGTAGTGACCAGAATTTGGATGTTTCCCCAGGGAATAAAAAAGATGCTGCTTTTAGATCTTCCTTCAGCCCCAACAGACGCTGGTCAACCATGCAGAAATCTTTCCGAAGAAGGTAGCTCCCAGCAGAAATGAGGTTAAAGGGAAGGGAAAGTACCTACCTCCAAAAAGAGTGGGAACCATTGCTTCTCCTCCTGAAATGCTGGAGAAACAAAATTCACCAGGCAGGCATGTTTGTTGGGTAGCATTTTATCAGCACATTTTTTGTGATCTCCTCTGGCAGAGCTGAGATCAGCTGTCAGCAACACAGGAATTGGCAGTGGTGGTTGGGAAATGCCCCCTTCCCCGGATCTCTCCCATCTCCCTCTCCTTCCCTGTCATCCCTTGCAGGACTTTCCTTTCTCCTAAAATTCCCACAGCCTTTCAGAGAGGAGTAATCACAAGGCTGCTCCGTGAAGGAAGGTGAGCTGAGGGTGACCACAGCACAGTCAGTGCCTTCATTGGGCCCTGTCCTCCTTTGCTCCTCCTGACTGTTAGGGCACAGTCCCACCACGATTGGGCAGGGCAAACAGAGCAAGGGTCATGATAGCGACAGGTCCCATCAACAGTCCAGCAACCTTCAGACAAAAGCAATGTAACCAGTCAGGTTTGAAGTCAACCCAGGAAATCCAAACAATTCCAGAGCAGAGGGGAATAGGACTGGTCATGGGCACAACTAAAATGCAGCTCAGAACAGCAAATGGGCTGAAATGCAGTTCCTGAGCATGGGCAGAGGGTGTGGGCTGAGGTCTCAAGTGACTCTGGGCAATTAGTACTTATGGGCGCACTCAGGGCCCAGCACAGCCTTCCTTCCCATCATGGTGTGACCTTGCACCTCACAACACCCTGGGTTTTGAGGGGTAGTTGCTGCGAAAAGCTCTGATTTCGGCCAGTCCAGCTGCTTCTGGGGAGTGCTCCTCAGATCTGTAGCTTAGCCAGTTAGTGAGATATTGAAGCCTCTCCCAAACTGGTTTAGAGTCTGACCCGAATTTACTTCACTTGGTACTCTGGTTGCCCCTGCACTATGACTGCTGGAGGGGCAATATGTTGGCAATGGATGTGGTCTGGATGATGATGTTTCAGGAGGGGAGACATGAAAAATGCGGTGAGTCTTCAGGGATCATGTAAGCCAGGAGCCAAGGGTGGCCACAACCCAGGTAAGGCTGTCCCACAGCAGCCTGGAAGGGTGGTGACAGCAACAGGGTCCTATTGACAGTAGCCCCATCAGCAAGCAGATACAAGGTCATGAGTCGGGTCCAAGGCCAATTCAGAAAATTTGAACAATAGTTCAGGACAAGGCTCCTCAGATCAGGCCTGATAACTCAGACCTGAACTGAAATGGCTTCCGTGGGCTGATGGTATGGGTGCTGTCAGGCTGACCAGGACAATTAAGGCCTTGGAGCGCAGCATAGCCTTCCTCGGTCACCTCTCTGGGTCATGGATTGAATGAATAACAACCCTCAGAGACAGCAGCAAGAGAGCTAGCAGTGGTGCTCTTCCCTCAGTGTTTAACATCTTATTTGTTCTCAGGGGATCCTGAAATCAACACCTCAAAAGCTGGTCTTTGTTAACTCCACCACCCTTTGAACTACCAAAATCCAGCACTTCCTAGCACCATATGGTGAATGCATTGTCCTCCCTTGTCATCACTGGATCCAAGAAGGAATATGAAACTATGGGCATCGTGAAATTGATACCGGAGCAAAGCTGTAAAGACTTAGGGGGCTTAAATAGCCTTCACAGGCAAGTGAGGACCAGCCAGGAGTATCCTCATGGTTGATATGAGGATTATCACCCATGTGTCTCATGTCATGCCACATACAGAAGATACCGATCATTCTGAGGAAAATGGGATGGAATAACCCACACAACTGAGAGCCCTTTGTGTCAGACAGCTGTGACTAAATGAACATGCTGCTTGACCTTGAGATTCAGCCTTCTTGAGCTCCTTTTCTAAAGTTTGAAATTCCCAGTGTTTCTGGCAGAAATCAGATGGAGATGGGTACAAACATACATCTTTGCTGCTACAGCAAGACAAGATGTGACCCACTGGGGATTGTGTCTATTGCCAGTTCTGGGTGCCACCATCAGGAACAGATCTGAGCAAACACTTTATCTCAGGCCTGTTCCCTTTTCCTCCCTTGATGTTTCATTTCCATCTCTGTACTCAGGGGAGTTGCTGCTCTATGTACCCAAGAAGAAAGCTTCTTTTCCTCTTGATCAAACTAATTGGCCTTCCTCTGGCCCAAGCTTTCATGCCATGGCTGGAATCCAAACAAATGATTTAGCCCTGCTGAACTTATTGCCTCTTTTGAAGAATTCCATCATCTCCTTTAGCATGTCCATGCCCAGGAGTAGCAAATTCCAAAAGCAATCTTAAATTTAAATGTACTATTCTGTTTACTGAGCAGTGAACCTTCAGGCAATAAATACTACAGCAGGAATTCACCACGAGTCTGTTAGGGCTTGACAGCCCAGCCAGCCATTGCGCAAATCTTTGTTAGTCCTGACAGGATGTTGGTTATTTGGTTTTTTTTAATCAAAGGAATTACAAATTTGTTTTTAATCTTTTGGGTTACTCTTAATACCTTAGAAAGGATCCAAAGCTGTTTAAAACTGTATTCACATTACAAGCAGGCAGTAAATTTCAAACTACTAGTCAAGCCCATTGTCACTTCATGTGAACATTGCCATAGAGAAGATCAGCAAAATTTTTGTACGTGTGCTGCAGTTCTTTAATGCATTTCAGACACAGCAAGTGCTCCGGACCTGCCTGATTTTAGAAGTCACTTCCCTGGTTCCTGGACAGATGACATGATGACAGACGGCGGTCGTGCAGAACCTCTGGAGGCATCACACAGGTGCTGAGAGGCAATCCTAGTGATCGTGTGATTCTGCTCTCTCCTCCTTGGTCCTGCAAGTGTGACAACACCAGGAGTTCATCAGCAAGGCTCCAAGACAAAGCTAAATCCCATGCAATGGGGTGAAAAACTGTGAGTTTATGTGTGCTCAGACTTGTGGAGCCATCATGCTTACCTGATTCTGTAACAACCTTGTTCCCAGGGCTCTTGAGTAAGTAACACCTTTACATCGGTGCAGTCTGAGTCCTCCCCAGCCCATGAGTCTCTTCCGGTATTTCTTTAGGGTTGTATTTACCTCCAGGCTACACTGGAATACATTTTTGGGTTCTTTTTGCACTCTCTCTGTGAATTTCACATTCTCATCCTTTTCCTCCTTGAAGAACTCTCTCCAGTTGTCTGGATTTCTGCCACTTTGATGCAGTCCTGCAGAACCCTTCAGTCCATGAAATCACAGGAAAAGCACAATTCCCACAGAGACATCACCCCGCGGTGTCAAAGGAGTTGAGATTCCTGTGCTAATCTCATAAGAAATTTCATTACGCGGTATCACTTCATCACACCCAAGTGCGATGACTTCCTGAAATGTGCACGTGCCCTCCTTGATAACTGCTGCCATTTAGGGCTGCATCTCACAAGCTGCTTGAAACGCTCTGCAAGTCGCCCTGCTTCCCATTCCTTGCCTGCCTTCCCTGCTGCAGACCCCGTGCAGGCTCCAGCTAACTCTGAGGCAGGAGATGCTTAACTCCTAGTCTTTACATCACACTTCTGTCAACAGACTTTTAACATCCTGAGGATGTGAAAAATGTTAAAAGTTGTGTCTGATCCAAGTCATCAGACTGAAAGAAGCCAGACATGATCCCCAAGACAAAGGGACTCTTACTCCGCTAGTAGTGTGTGGGGGTTCCTGCATGTTTCCTCAATCAGCCTTGTGTTGAAGTGAGCAACTTTACCAGGGTGTTGGGGCAGTGAGTACATCAATACCCTTTAATGGTCCTGACCAACTTCCATCCACATCTTCTGCCCATGGCCCGGGATGTCCATTTAAGCTCAGACCTGAGCCTTCGAAAGCCTTGCTTTAAGCTATATTGTTGATGTGTACTTGTTTCAAGTCCTATCTCTCTTCTCATCTCCTGGACCTTGGTCTACTGCCACAGCTTCGTATCCAGCCCTGTCTCTTGCTACTCCCCCCCGGCAGGAGTCCCAGAACAGACCTACACCTGAGTCATCACGTTCAACAATCTGGTACTGTCAATGGACCTTGATACCAGCACCCAGGTCTGTCCACCCTGTTCAGATCCTGCAGGACTGTGCTCTGGTGGTAAGGGTTCCCTGAGTAACCCCTGCCTGGGCTCTGGGGCCCCTCTGGGGTGTCTGGGGGCAGTTCGAGCTGCCCCCAAAGAGCCCTAGGGACTGGGTGGCTGGTGAAAGGGGGAGGTTGGGCCTGACCAACATCAGGAAGGTGGGGTGAGGCTGAAGCTGTCAGTGGGGCTGGGCAGGGGTGGGATAATCAAGCCATCCCTGAACAGTCCATTGGCAGGAAGCAGGGCTTGGGGGATGACAACAGGGGTTCCTTAAGCAGCCTTTGAGGGTGGGAAAGGGATCAAATCACCCCTGAGGCCATACTGTGGTGGGTGAAGGCTCAGACCTTCTCTGAGGAGACCTCAAAGGCTGGAGGGGTGTCAAGTCACCCTGGAGGCCAGTTGGGAAGGGGAATCTAGCCTCCCTGGTGGACCCTGTGTGGCTGGGCAAGGGTGAAATTAAGGTGTCTCAGAGCAGTCATCCCCAGGATGGGAATCAAGGTACCCATGAGGCCAGGGGTTCAGGATGTTCCTGAGCAGTCTCTGGGCTGCTGATTGTGGGGTTGAAATCAAGGTGCCCCAGAGGAGTAGGAAACTGGTAGCTTGGACCCCATCCTAGTTTCCCAGTGTCTATGGCTGGGCTTTGGGGCTTCTCTGGGGTGCCTGACAAGCCTCCAACTCTTGACTCTCTTAGGTGAGTCTGGCACAAAGGATCTTTCCTCACAGTCAAGATTTTTCTGTAGTTACTTAGCAGAGAGATGTATGGAGATATTGACTTGGCTGACTCTAAGGCTGAATTTCTGTCTCTCACAGTGTGTTGAGCAGAATGCTGATAGAAGCAAAGGCTGTTTACAGAATATATAACAGATACTTCAAAGAGTTTTTCTAGCTTTGAGTTCTTCAGTCACAGGCTTTTGTGCATAATGCATTTCATGTTCTATAAACTTGATACAATATATTCCTTATTAGATAAAGGCAGAAGGATTACAATTACTCCAGTTTTCTCCCTGGGTTACAGCTTAAAAGCTGGGTGATGATACAACGACTTATGATTCCTGTCTAAATTTGGAATTTTGTTGGAAGACAAAGGTAACTTTCTGCTGTAAAGAAGAGATCGAGGAAATTCTCAGCATTGAAAGCTACAGTTCCCCAGGATCCCTTCAAAATAATGAGAGAATAAGTTGGCCAGTATTCCAGTCTCTTATAAAGCTGCTTAACTTCGTGCATATTAATAGCTTTAGTAACTGAGACAGGAGCGTACGTTGAGAGTTATGACACTACAAATGTACTTACAGACATGCAGAAATAGGGTCTTTGTTTCTATCCAAACTCATATATCCTTTAATTAGTCTAGACATTTTAGTTTTGTAATTTTATTTTTGTATATCTACAATTTCTTTAGCAATGGTGATGTATGTTAGCCTCTCTTTGGGTTTTGAAATGTTCAACAGTAATTGTGTATAATCTTTATCCATTAGATATCTGCCTTTTCTTACAGAAACAAGATTTTGTATTTCATGTGCAGTACCCACGTCAACACAGAATAGGCAAAAAGACCGTTAGTAAAATCTGTCAGTCAAAATCAAATCATGCTAAAAGCAGAAAACTTCACGTGCAAACGGAGAAAGATTAGCATTCTTGAGTTGTTGTGTTTTTTTTTTTCCCCTTCCATATGCGAGGAGCCTTAGCCTCACTGGGAAAGGGGCTTGCATCAGGCCGTTTCTCACTGTTTCAAGCTCTTTATGCACCCAGCTGGCTGCGAAGTTTCTCTGTGCTGCGGTGGCTCTGTGTAATCCCAGCCAGTTTCCCTTTGCAGCTGTGGGGGGCCTCCTTTGATGTGCCTCTGTAGGTGGCTGCCGAGCCCTCAACCGGGGCCTGCAAACAGAATCTCTTCTGCAGAGGGAAAGAAAACACCCCGGCGATGCCATGTGACTGTTTGCTTTATGCATGCAGGAGGAACTGACGTCAAGTGCCTCAGGATATTGTTCCCATGCAATAACGCGGTGTTGTGGTGTGTATCGCTGTGCATCTAATATATCTAACACAGAGCCTGCGGTGAGGGACAATGTGGTCCGCACCTCCCTTCTGCTCTTTTACTTTCAAGGCTCTCCGTGTGTACTGAGAAGGTCTGTGGTGTCTGCTTGCGACTATCAATTGCAAATACGGTGACCTCCTTTAGACAGACTAAGCACTAAGCAGTTTTCTTGCCTTGTTTCCACCCGTGCAGTTGTGACTACGGCAGAGCAAACGCACAAACACGCCACAGATGCAACCAATGCTAATTTTATTTTCGCTACTGGCTTGGGAGGAAAGAGAGAAGTCATTTCACATACCATCAGCACGCGGCAGAGACGAGTTCTTTGTGTTATCCTAGTGTTCTCCTTTCTGTTATCACAGCTTTCACCTATTTTCACTTTGAACATACGTACTGATACAAGAAGTTAAAAAAGTGATGTCAAAAATAATAAAACTAGGCCAAATTTTTCAATATTGTGTGTAAATGCATGTAGGAACCTGTGTTTCACTGAGAGGACCATACAGTGAGTCCTATGAAAATACCAAAAGCTGATGTTTGGATGAACAGTTGTCCAGCAGTTTTTCTTCTCCTCTGTGCCTCTCTAAGGCATGGGAATATGCCAGATGTTCTGGGACACCCTGGCTCTCTCTGCAAGTTGTTAATGGACTCAGAACCCAAGAGAGCTTAGAATCATAGACTCATGGAATGGTTTGGGTTGGAAGGGACCTTTAAAGGTCATCTAGTCCAACCCCTATGCAACAAACAGGGGCATCTTCAACTACATCAGGTTGCTCAGAGCCCCATCCAACCTGACCTTGAATGTTTCCAGGGCTGGGGCATCTACCACCTCTCTGGGCAACCTGTTCTAGTGTTTCACCACCTGCATCGTAAAAAATTTCTTCCTGATGTTGTGTTTAAATCTACCCTCTTCTAGTTCAAAACCATTATCCCTTGTCCTATTGCAACAGGCCCTGCTAAAAAGTTTGTCCCCATCTTTCTTATAAGCCCCCTTTAAGTACTGAAAGGCCGCAATAAGGTCTCCCCGGAGCCTTCTCTTCTCCAGACTGCACAACCCCAGCTATCCCAGTCTGTCTTCATGGAGAGGTGCTCCAGCCCTCTTATCGTTTTTGTGGCCCTTCTGTGGACCTGTTCCAACAGGTCCGTGTCTTTCCTGTGCTGAGGACTGCAGAGCTGGATGGTCCAGGTGGGGTCTCACCAGAGCAGAGTAGAGGAGTGGAACCACCTCCCTGAACCTGCTGGCCACGCTTCTTTGATGCAGCCCAGGATACAGTTGGCTTTTTGGGCTGCAAGTGCATCTTGTTGGCTCCTGTCCAGCTTGAAACTATGGCTATAAAGTAAGTATTTTCACAAATCCACAGATTCACAGATTCGACAGAGTTGGAAGGGACCTCTAGAGATCATCTAGTTCAACTTCCCTGCCAAAGCAGAGTTGCCTAGAGCACATTACTCAGGACTGCATCAAGGCGGGGCTTGAAAATCTCCAGAGAAAGGGACTCCACAACCTCCCTGGGCAGCCTGTTCCAGTGCTCTGTCACCCTCACCATAAAGAAGTTCTTCCTCATTTTTGAGTGGAACTTCCTATGTTCCAGCTTGTGCCCGTTGCCCCTCGTTCTATTGCTGGAAACCACCAAAAAGAGTCCAGCTCCATCATCCTTCAACCAACCCTTTAGGAACTTGTAAACATAGATGAGGTCTCCCCTCAGTCTTCTCTTCTTGAGGCTAAAGAGCCCCAGCTCTGTGAGCCTTTCCTCGTAAGGGAGGTGCTCTAATTCCTTAATCATCTTGGTTGCCCTACGCTGGACTCTCTCCAGTAGTTCCCTGTCCCTCTTGAACTGGGGAGCCCAGAACTGGACACAGTATTCAGAGACTAGAGTCTTCTAAAAATGCAGTTTTCCCAGGCATTAGAAAAGACGTTACTGATAAGTAAAATTACTGAAAATTAGGCCTGTGTTGCTCAAACCAGGACATATACTCTAGCCCGCACTTAGGGAAATCAGCCATACACACATGTGCACACACATATACACACACACAGAGCTCCACACGCAGGAGCGATACATGCCCACATCAGACTGACAGAAGCATGCCAACCCTGGGGCACGTATGTCCCAGTGCATGCCAGCCCAAAGCCATACATTAGAACTCTACACCAACGCAGCTGCCACAGACACATCTCCAGAAGCACGCACAATCATAAAATCATAGAATGGTTTAGGTTGGACAGGACCCTAAAAGTCATCGAGTTCCAACCCGCTGCCATGGGCAGGGACACCTCCCACTAGAGCAGGTTGCTCAAAGCCCCATCCAGCCTGGCCTTGAACACTTCCAGGGACGGGACACCCACAACTTCTCTGAGCAGCCTGTTCTGGTGTCTCACCACCCTCAGAGTCAAAAATTTCTTCCTGATGTCTAATCTAAATCTACCCTCTTCCAGTTTGAGGCCATTACTCCCTGTCCTATCACTATGTGCCTTTGTGAAAAGTCACCCTCCAGCTTTCTTGTAGACCCCCTTCACATACTGGAAAGCTGCTGTAAGACCTCCCCAGAACCTTCTCTTCTCCAGGCTGAACAACCCCAATGCTCTCAACCTGTCTTCATAGGAGAGGTGCCCCAGCCCTCTGATCATCTTTGTGGTCCTCCTCTGGAGCCGTTCCAACAGGCCCATGTCCTTCTTATGTTGGGGCTCCCAGAGCTGGAGGCAGTACTCCAGGTGGGGTCTCACCAGAGCAGAGCAGAAGGGCAGAATCACAGAATCTTCTAGGTTGGAAGGGACCTTAAAGATCATCTTGTCCAACCGTCAACCTAATTTTGACAGAAATAAACACCCACACAACAAACAAAAAGCAACACCATCACTAAACCATATCTCCCAGCACCACACCAACCCGTCTTTTGAACACCTTCAGGTGTTCTCAACCACTTCCCTGGGCAGCCCATTCCAATGTCTGATATCACCCCCCTCGACCTGCTGGCCATGCTTTTGATGCAGCCCAGGATGCGTCTGGCTTTCTGGGCTGTGAGCTCACATTGCCGGCTTATGTTGAGCTTCTCACCCACCTGAAGTCCTTCTTGGCAGGGCTGCTCTCAATCCATCCTCTGCCCAGCCTGTATTTCTGCTCGGGGTTGCCCTGACCCATGTACAATCACAGAATCATAGAATGGTTGGGGTTGGAAGGGATCTTAAAGATCATCGAGTTCCACCCCCCCTGCCATGGGCAGGGACACCTCCCACCAGACCAGGTTGCTCAAAGCCCCATCCA
>VXAK01001673.1:0-11367 GCA_013399435.1 Arenaria interpres | reverse complement strand
TCCTCTTTTTTTCTGTTTTTTTCCAACAAGAAAAATGAAACAAGGTAGACAGAAGTTAGGTAGCTAATTCTTCCCTTAACTGTGTCAGCTCCTAAAATTAAAATAGAAGGCTAACTGAAGAAGCACGTTCTGAGCTAATGACTGTGAAGACATTAAGCACACAGCCAGCATTACATAAATTACCATGACTAATGAAAACAAAATATTTTGCTAGGCTTGCATTTTAGTGTAGAACCATTTTAATCCTAATGACTTTATAGATCTTGAAGAGGACATTAAAACAACATCACAGTTTCCTGACAGCAAAGGAACAAACTCATTAAGTCCATCAGACTCTGATATGTTTCTATATATAAACAGCATAAATACACAATAGCATTGTTTCTTACACCAGGATCTTCAGTACATACTGTACTAAAGACTAGAATCTTTCACACGAGGTGAAAACCCAGCACAAGAGCCAATGAGAAAAGACATTTTGCTCTGCTTCAGATGTACCTCATAATCATAATACATTGAACTTGTACCATGCATAGGTATACCTGGTCAAAGTCTTTCATTAAAGCGTGCTTATGACAGTGTTACACCACCAAAAATGAAGAGCAATAAACAATGCCCAAATTCCACTACTTCTGCCACCTATAGAAGTTTATATACTTCTATATTCTACTTGAACTTGGCTGCCAGCATCTAGATCTCATGACATGCAATGGTCTGTCTTCTAAAGAATGAGACCCAAATCAGCTTGAAGACTTCGTAGATCATTGGATCTCATGGATTAGTGTCATTAAACTGCAAATTAAAGGGCCAAGCAGATTTAAAAGAGCTGTCTGTAAGAAGGGGATACCAGTAAGTCAGCAAACTTAGAAAAAAGACTCTCCTGAATACAACAACCTGCATTAAAGCATTTTAAGAAAGCTTCTGTACTAGATTGGAAAAGAGCGTTTCTGCAGCTGAGTGAATGTTTTGGTTCATTATTTGTTTGCGTTGCTTTTTAAAATATGTTGATGTTTCTCCTTGTTTTATAATCAATAAAATTAAGTAACATAGCCACAGTAAAGCACTTTTCAGAACAAACACTAGATTAAAAGAATGAAGCCCACAAAACTAAGCACATAGAGAACACAGTTGTAGCAACCAGAGATATAACCCTCAACACATCTGTGCTAATTTACACACTTTCAACAGTTGGTTTGTGCCTCAGAGAGAAAGCACAGCCAGGAAGATCAACTCATCCATTCTTTTTTTAGGCAGTTGCCTCACTGCTGTCATCAGACACAGAGCAGTTGCCTTCACATGATAAGATAACCGAATATCCTCCCAGAGCTAAGAACAAATCTCCTTCTTGTCCCAACTCAGATTGAGAGTGAACATATTTGCTACTTTTCTTTAATCCACCCGCCTTCAAATAGTAGGACAATTACTTTGTCCTACTACCCGATTTCCTTATTACATTCACTACATGACCAAGGGCAAACAAATCCAAGCTCATATAACTTCTAAGCTGAAAAGCCTTTACTAGCTGGTGAAACTATGAACGGGTTTCATAGGACAGCCTTGGTAGATAATTCAGAAACATCCACAAAATAGTTGGTGTAATGCTCTGGTGTAAAAGCAAAGCATAGCTTAGGGCACTCTTACTCCATTTGTAAACTTCATTACCACTTCGCAGGGATCCCTCTTGTAGCACATGGACATGAAGCTGTCACTGAAATAAATGTGTACATCAGTAGTCTCTAAAATTGTAGGTAGTTATTTAGAACCAAAGTGTAACTGTCTGTGTATTTTGCAGCACTTTATTTTTTTTTCATTTTTTTTAAAGGTGTCATAAAACTGTCTTTGAATGATATCTCCCTCCACATATTCAATGAACAGATGCCTCACTCACTGGACTAGTTTATCTCCCAACTAATTTTAATTCCCCTATTCCAAACTGCTGTTAAATACGGAAATTCTCTTGAAAACTTTCTCTCCTACAGAACAGAAGAAGAGATTAACCTGCAGGTCCTCTAAAACAAATTTTCTTACCAATGGCTGTGTGATTGATTGTATTTAAGTGCTGCTTATTATTATTATCTGTTTCACAGTAATGTCTAGAAACTCCACAGTATTAAGGCTTCTGGTCCAACACAGAGCAAAAAAGTACATTCTTGTGTTCTTTAAATCAGATGCATTTTTATTAAAAGAGCAGACAGCAAAAATAACTCATTAGACCACAGCCAGAGGGAAAATGTTTGCATATCCACAGCATCTGAATTAAAATGTGTAACAAGAAAAAAAAAAATGTAATCTCCAAGACTGCTCAGTAGATAATGAGGCACTTGATTCATGAGTTTATAAAATACTCAGTAAAAAGTAAAGCAAAATACAGCAGCAAACAACAAAAAAGTTATTATGGCAGATATTCAGGCAAGGAAAGAAATCTCATACAGTAGCCTCCTTGGAAGGAAGAAGACAGAACTAATAGCATTTTTTTCTGTAGTTTCTGTCATGCTTCCTGAACTTTCAGAACGACAAGACCACCATGCAATTACTATACATCCACAGAACAGCTGGCAGACTTTTTCTCAAAAGTTTCCACTCTAAATGGGTAGGAGTGAAAAAGGATGAAAAGCTGCAATACCCATAGGGCGGACACCACAACCAAGTCCTGGAGGCTATGAGGAGACTGCTTTTCCTCCCTTACTTTTAATGATTGCACGTTCTTTCTTTCAATAACCAAATGTACAGTAAGTGCTTGGTTTAACATTAATCCTAGTAGCATAAACACATTATCCAATAACAGTATAAATGTATCTCTAAAAAAAACTTTTCTTGCACCTACAGAGAAAGAGGATCCCGGACAAATTAGTCCTCCGGTGAAATTGAAGGGTGCCAGTGACTTCCAGAGCCTGGGAACTCCTGATGTGAAATGCATTATACATGTGTGGCCTTAGTGTGACGTCTTAGCAGACAGCGGCATCCAGGTCTTCAACATATCTGATTTTGATCAATGGCTTTCACTCAGACTCACAAATGAGATGGGAGAAGTGAAGACCCTCAATTTCCCATACTTCAGCACTAGAAATTTCAACTTGTGATTAACTAAGAAGGCCACTGGATGCCACTGCTGCTCCACTGACCTCCAGGTCACCCTCACACTCTCCTTCCAATCCCAAGGGAAAGGGTTCTAGAAACAACTACAAACAACATGCAAATGCCCGGAGATGAGAGCAGAAGGGTGGAAAAATATCCTGAAAGAGTCAAATACTGAAAGGCAAATCTGACAGAGGGTAGATATGCAAATAGCACCTGGCTGTTGGCATCCAGGAAAGATGGGTGCTGGCAAATGGAACGAAGTGAATCAACCGCACCAGTGAGCACCAGAAGGGGAGAAATCATGTTAGGAAAGCCAAAGAAATTAAATTCTAAGGATTTTAGAATTCACAAGGAGTGAAGGTCTCTGTCTCTTTTATTCCACTTTTAAAAGCTCTGCTCGCAAGGAGGGCCTCTCTCTATGCTTGAGAGTGTGGGGAAAATCTAAATGCCTAAATGCCTCTACTGTCATGCTCTTCTGCCTTTACCCTGTGCTGTGAGGATCAACCCTAATCCTTTGCTTATCAGCCTCTGCGAGTTCAGGTCCCAGTACTCAGTGTTACTATTTGCTGATCCTGAAAAAAAAGGCAACACACAGACAACTCCATATCTGAACAGTCATTAAAACCACAACCACTTCCACATATACAATCCACTACTCCTCAGTTGAAGGAGCACTTGACTACCACTGACCTCAGCTTGAGACGCGTCTTAGCAGTGAAGCATGTTTGAACTTGCATGAAAAAACTGCATTTACCAGAAATCAGACAGAACTAGCTTCCATCTGACAGTTCATCTTCTGCAGGCAGTTAAAAGAGCATCCACATGTGCAAATTCACTTACAGAGCCCTTCCCACCAATCCCCACAGGTACAAGCAATTTAGGGGAAAGAAAAAAAGAAAGCCAAATATTAGATTTTTTGTCTGTTTTGCCTGGTCAATTCTGCGAAAACTGTGATGCTGCAAATGCCATCTGCTACTAACATGCACCACGCACACGTTCAGATACAGAAATGAAATGAGAGCAAACAATGTTTCAAAGAGAACTTCTGCTCAGGCTGTTTCAAGGCACCTGTTCGATACCATACAGGCAAACTCCTCTTACACAGCAGTTTTCACAAGTATACATGGAATTTATTTTATGAAGACATATATTCAGTATTTATACGTTTTAGCCCATAAATGATGAGGGTAGCATGGTAAGTTTTTATGAGTTTTTCACATTTTGAGTGATAGCATTTCACATGCTTCCAGTTTAACTAGCACTGAAAAATTTCAGCAGATTTTTACCTTCAGTCCCAAACTTTACACAGAGGAACTCCACAAAGGAACATCAAGGCTGTGGGCAGAGACAGTCACGCAGGAAGAAGCAGACAGATAGCTAATGATTTACTACTTCCTCTGGTTGAAAGATGTTACCAGGAGACAATCAGGAACAGAGTAATTCATGTATTGAACCAGACTGACAAAAACATAAGAGACGCACTTGTGAGCATACTTACAAAGGAAAGATGTATCAATCAAGGGTGTCAGACTAGATGGGATCAGCCAGGCTGGGATTAAAAATGCACATGATCCCCAGCAAAAAGAGGTTCCCGAGACTTGTATTTGCCATCACAAACTGGATAATTATTAATTTGGTTTCAAACAAACAAATAAACAAAAGCCTAAATATCCTTGCAAAAAGATACTCTTTTTTTTTGTTGTTCATTTTAACTGTAACTGGGTTGCATCACTTTGATCTAAGAAGTACCACCTCCCGTAACACAGACTCCACCTGTCTTTTTCCAGGGAAGTAAAGAAATTACCAGAAATCTGAATTTAACTTATTAAATTAGGCTTTTATAAGAACTAAAGCCAATCAGATCCTTTTCATCGATGAGTATAATTATCCTAATTGTTTGACGGGGTTCTTATTCCAACAGAACCATGCGTTTTGAATCAAGGCCCACAGATGTGAGCGACACCTTTTCTATTAAGCTCCTAACTGTTAACATGAATTATTTATACATGTCTGGGAGTAAAAATTAAGACAGCAATGGTAACTCATTCATTGTTTTGCGGAAATTACTGATGCTGCCACCACAAAAACATTTCAGCTGCCTTTCTGTACCATCTCTTACTGTACACATGAGGATGTAAAAACTGAAATCCCAGAGAATTCTAGCCCGAGGGGAAATCAGTCACTGGGAACAGGGATAAAGCATAGAAGAAGGAGGGAAAATCAAAGCAAAGGGAAAACAACTCTGGATTAAAAAGACAGCAACTAGACCCTCTCAGTTGCATGGAAATTATCTTTGCTTTAGGTCTACGGTTAAATTACACCTGAAGGATGATCCTGCTGTTTATTCCCGACAGGATTCCGATTTTGCTTCTGACTTTTTTTCAAGGTTTGGTTGGGTTTATTTTTGCATTAGGAAGGTATTCTTTTCCTGTTCTGCAATGTTTAAAGTGCATAGTGTGGACAATATGCCATGCCTTCTCTGGACTGATTCATCAAACCACTCTTCCTTCTAAACCTTCAAATCTCTGAAGCATGTATTTAGCAAGTATCCTCTACCCTCTTCATCCATTAGGATTCTCAGTCCTGGCACACAACACCCATTTTCCCAAAACTGGCTCAAAACCAACCAACACTTGTGTTCTCTTGATGCTTTGAAGATTATCTCAACAAAATCTTCACAGGTCAAGACATGCAGCTAAAGTCCACTTCTAAAGTGGACTAACGTCCACTTCATGGACTTGGTAATGCCTTATGATATACATTGCACACTGTGCCATTTGCAAGTGCAGATTTAGGAACAAGCATCTCAGATATAGCCAAGGAATAAATCACCTTTTTTCTGGCCTTCTTACAGCCATGATAAATAAAATAAATCCTTATCTGTGGGATCCACTCAAAAAGAACAACGTGAAGGGGAAGGCCCCCTTTTGTACTTTTCCCTTTTATAAAAAATATAAGCATAAGTCTTCTGTTACTTTAGACAGAGAACACAAATGGTTTTCCAACTTCTATCAGAAGTTATTTTGGAATGGTACATGATTTTCTCTCATTTTAACAGGAATTACTGATTAATTACATACACCCTTAGGACCATATACATCTGAAAGCATCTGAAAGGCATCATTACTGAAACACAAATTTCATTTCATTTGAAAGTCATTCGTTACCTCTAGTAAGTGTGAAAAATGTCGTAGTTAAGAAGCTGAAGACCTTTCTTTGTAATTATTTCCTTTTTTTTTTCAAAAGGAACCTGAACTAGTTAGGTTATTTTTTAAAAGTTTTTTTCCATTCTACTTGACCACAACTCTGAGTCTTTTTTGGCCCTCTGATGCAGCAGCTAGAGCTGTAGTCTAATTTTTCCCTCTGGCAAAGCTCTTGCTGAAATCCACAGTAATCCTGGGAGAGCAGTCTGCAGGTTCAGGCCTTCAAATCTTCAGAGTGCTCAAGACGGAACTCCTGGCATTTCAAAGACCGACATACCTGATTAATTTTGCCACTCTACACAATGCTGGCTTCAAAACCAATTCAGAAAGTACAGCTATGCAAATTGCCTAAATGAAATATGAATTTTGACTTCTGACAAGAGCAGTTCCATTTTTATTATTTTTTTATTATCATTTTATTATTTTATTATTATCATTTTATTAGGGCACTATAAAAAGTGAACTTTTTCTCTTTATATAAGAGAACTGCTTTTTTTGCATGCTCATTTTATTTGATGTCATGTTTTATATTTACAGCGAATGCTCAAGACATCAAGTGAGGCAAGGGGGGCATCAAACGGGAACTCTCTGTGTAAAGGCTTTGTCTGTGAAGTGGTAGCAATCAAAGACACACTTCCAGTCCTTTTGAAAGACATGTGGATGTTACAAAGCTACAGGAACATTGCCATCTGAAAAGGACAGCGCTGCTACTTAAGAATACAAGATGGACAGCTGTAGAACTATCTTGTGACATGTCTTTCTAAGGACACAGAGGAACACTTAAGGAGTAAAACAGCCATAGTCCAAAACATCTGTCATTTTTTTGCTATTATTAAAATGTCAGTACATCCTGTCTCCAAGTCTACAGTATGACACCACCTTCACTATAGATCTTCTTTCTCTGGACTCATTCTTTTGTAAGAAAATCCTTCTGGACTGAAATTCACACAACTAGATCTAGGCTGGAAAGGCAACCATGAACAAGTTTTACTTTAGGCATTATGAGAGAAGAAAGTAAAGAAAAAGGAGTTTTGAATTCCATTGACCCTACTTTCATCACAGTGCACTTTCCAGTATTAGGCCCACAACAAAACATTGTTAAATGTCTTCTGCTCATCTGGTGATGTACCCCCAGCCTTATAATCTGTAGGTTCTCAGTTCAGCGACGAAACTCAAGTTGCACTAGTCTCTTTCCATTTGAAATAAAAAGCAAGAC
This sequence comes from Arenaria interpres, assembly GCA_013399435.1. Lineage (NCBI taxonomy): Eukaryota > Metazoa > Chordata > Aves > Charadriiformes > Scolopacidae > Arenaria > Arenaria interpres. The sequence continues at coordinate 3,870 of VXAK01001673.1, read as the reverse complement.
AGATACAGAAAGATTTGTGGCATCCACCAGAAACTGTTGCATGGCTAACTTTCTCTTCACTGACCTTTCCATCCAAAAGTACCGCCATGTTCCCTACATCGTAAATCAGAAAGGGATTTATTGGCTTCATCCTTCCTCCTGTTCCTACCCTCAGAATAGAAATGAGAAACTCTTTAAATAGCACACCCCACAGCAACTTCTTACAGTAATATTTACCTTTGCAGACATATGTAATAGTCTCCCACGACTGATCTATTGTGCATTCTGAAAAATTCCTGTCTCCACTAAAGTAATATCCTTCTTTACACTGATAGTACACTCTGCTCCATAGAGTGCTAGAGTTGTCCCAGATCATTTCTGTGTGTGGAATCAGCAAAGGTTTGCCACAGTCTATTTCTGGAAAAGAAAAAACAGGATAACAAAACCTGAAAATGAAAACAAGCAAGGCATATCAAAAGAATTTAATGAAGAGAGATGAATTGTCCAAGTAAGTAACACTTCACGTTTTTTTTACTTCCTAGTGATTTCCAGAAGTGATTTCCAGCCCTTTATAACCCAGAATTTTGTGACTGGAGACTTTCTACCAGAGTGGGGCATTTTTGTTTCAAGATGAACTATAAAATAAAACAGTGTCCTGTTTAGAAATGGAGAACAAAGATTTCCATGCAAAATTTTACAGATGGATCTATCTTCCCACAACACTCCCTTATCCCCCACAGGCTATTAATCCCTTTATTTTACCTACTGTTAGTAACAATAGATCTGAAAATTGACACATGGTCCAAGGAGTGACATGAAAAAACAGCATCAAGAAGGCTATGTTCTTTTGCCAATGTATTTAATTCAATCTTTGAAAAAAAGGAAAAGCTGCTACAGACAAGCAGAAAGAGTACTTCTGGGGGAAAATTTCATGGATTATTCAGACCACTTTGGAGATAATGAGAAAGCATTTACAAATTAATTCATTTGCTCAGTTTTTTTCAGGGGCTTCGTAATAAAATTAGGGAATAGAAAAGAACAAAGAGTGAAGATCAAAACAATGGAAAAATACTATTGAGGGTTAAAACTCACAAATCCACAAAGAACGCTACACCCCAATAAAAGATTCTGCATCACTTAATCTATAAGAAGTAAACAATGTAAGAATTAAAATCTTACTTTCACTAAAGCTTATATGTAGAAAACAAGTGCTTTTAAAACTGTTTATTAAATAATCTTAAGTGATTCTCAAATTCTACCAAAAAAAGGTAAACAGAGACATAAAAAACACTGTTTATAAAATCATGACCTGACAACTTTTAAAGGAAAAGTTAAACACATGAATTACAATGGGCAATAAATTCACCATCATGATTACCTTCCTTTTCGTATCCCAACGTGTATGAATGTATGCATCTATTCTTAATCAACAGAACAAGCTTTAAAATAACTAATGCACATGTGAAGAATATGCTTAACTTCTAGAAGGACAGTATGTCATGAGATACAAAAATTACTGTTGCTTAACTCCAGCTATCTGTCCACAGTTATGCTGTAATCAGATTGAAAAGCAGAAATGCAGAAGTATGTTTCTGTGTAACTTCGATTTAGACTGGTACCCAGAATAAAAATATTAAAGAAGATTCCAAAAGTAGAGACTGGTTGTAACATACACATTGGGCATTCAAAAAATTACTACATTTGACTGCAATGAACCGAAGACTCCACCCCACTGGATCAAGCTTGAAAAGATATTAATCATCCAGTGAATGGACAAGTGAAGTTGTGCCAATACAAAAATTGACTAAAAACTGTCATTATCCTGAAGTCACATTAATTAGTAATATGAGCTGAGAATGAAAACACAGTAAAAATTTTGTTAGGAAAAATATTTTGTTTAAAATGCACCTTTGTGGGTCTTCTTATCAAGGAACTTGTCAGGCTACATTCTTCCCAATTACAGTAACAAAAGGCATTTACGACTCATGTCAAACAATAGCATGCTTGAGCAATCACAGTTTGGAACTGCCAACTGTCCAAATATGGGAATTTTAGAGAGACACTAACTACTAACAGTGGGCCAATTTCTGAGTAGTGGCTTCAACCACAGAGTAGATATTGAGCTAGAAAACTGGCAGCAATTTAGGCTGAATTTCCATCTCATGGTAATCCCAATGCCTGACATGCATTGAGATTTTGTCCTTAGCATGTTAGCTTTTAACAATTCGCTGCAACTTCATGAGCAACACAGTTAAAAAAAAAACCCTGTTTAATATATGGCTTTTGTTTTGTGACTGAACTTCATACACCAGAATGTATAAACTGAACACTCAAAGAGGATGTCTCTAACTGTTGACTGCTATTTATTATGGTGGCGAAACAGTATCTTCACTAAAGAAATCTGAAAGCAGATTTGATTTACCTTTGCACACCAAATCAGTGCCATCCCACTGTCCTTTGGCATTGCAGACTGCAGTCCGATTGCCGCTTGCAATAAAGTAACCATGATTACAATTGTAAGTAACTTCACTTCCATACGTGGTCCCACTTAGAGATGCCACATGTGCATTTAAAACAGAAGGTGGAATCCCACAATCCACACCTAGGAAGAGGAAGGAGGAGGAAGACAAACTTGTTAGTTAAGCAGCAGGATTAATGACGGCTGCAATCCCGTAAGTATTTCTTTCATTGTTATAAACTAACCCTTTCCCTCTGTGCTAACCCAAAACTCCCTCACGTCCTCTTCAACATCCCAACCATGACCAGAAGTGCTGTAACTACTCCAGAGCCACTTCCAAACTAAAATTTGCCTTTCTCTACCTTTCTCTAAGAATGGCATGCTAAATCTGTGACTCCTCCTTCAGCCTACTACACAGAAAATGTCCTGGATTGTTTTTTTTAAGATTCTCCTGCTTTTACAACCTGATTACAGGTGGCAAGCTTTGTTCTATACCATTTGCAGCAAGCCGCAGCCAGAGGGAGGCAGATGAGCAGAAACTGCCTTTAAGAAGCAAAAATTTCTAGAAGTGCAAGAACCATAGAAAAGGTTACAACATACAACACAAAAGCTTCCTGCTAAAGCTACATGGTGTTCAAAATGCTCTATTCACAAACATGCCGAGTTGTCATTTACAAATGCATAAAAAGAAGTCAAGTCGCATAAAAAAGCAGTTTGTCTGATATGATGCTCATTTCCTCAGGCAAGCAACCATCTAAAAGGCTTTCATGTCAGCATGATGAAAGCTCCCATTCAACAGTTTAACTACACCACTTTACACACACCACATCTTCCCATTAAACTATCTCATCTTTCACCTCAAGACAATTCCTCCATTAATGTTCAAGGGAAGCTATACTCTTCGAGGACACATAACATCCATATACTTATATTTAAATTTTAAAAAGGGGATCTGCTCCACACAGTACCCTGATGTTAGGTCACACATCTTACCAAGTTTGACCTACCCTCAATGGCCAGTTTCATCATGACTATACAAAAAACCCTACTAAATTACCATAAGCAGTAAGACAAATGACAAGCTTACTGATTTTCCTGAAAAAGACGACATTAAACATGGCCAGAAAACATTCCTAAATCAGCAATAAAGGCTTACCAGGAAGGTCTCAGAGTTTAAAGGTACCTTTACTAATATTAAAAAAAAAAAAAAAAATATCAGACTTGCTGGTTTTACAAAAAGAGAAGTCCTAACTGAAATCCAGGAAGAGTTTGCAATACAAAGGGGAAATGAGTTTGTCACTTCAGACTCATGGGCTGCCTCTTGGTATTTGATGTATTTTATTTCAATTCAGCATGATAGATGTGCTCAGAAACTCTTACCTGACCTACTGTTTGATTGAAGAAATTCAAAAAATTACATCAAAAAACAATCA
>VXAK01001663.1:1948-13403 GCA_013399435.1 Arenaria interpres | reverse complement strand
GTTCAATTTCTTGCTATGTAGGAAAGAGGAGTAGGAGTGATCTCATTTAAATAAAACCTTGGCTGTTCTTGAGATTTTAAGGTGCTTTCAGTTGAAGTCTTCGTTTTCATTTCCATGCTATAAAGCTTTATTGAGCCCTTGTAAATCTATTATTATTTCAATTGTTCTTTAAATTTCTGAATCACTGTTTTATATTAATCCAATTATTTTTCTAATGTTAACAATGAGCTAGGAACCTCAGGAACAGAAATTACTTCCTCATCCAATCTTAAAAAAACAAGAAACTTAACCAAACTTAAGTTAGGGTTATGACACATGTACCAAATACATGTCAGAAATGAGACTTCATCTGAACTTCAAAGTCTCTTTAACATCATACTAGCAACTTTCAGACAAATTCTTGAATACAGGAAGAAGGAATTGTAATCTGATTCAGAAAAGAGTGGAGAACTTCTAGAGAAATTTCAAAAGCAACAGAGAGCTAGAAACAGAGCTCACAGTTCTGGTAAAAATGAGTCTTTTTCATTTTTAAGTCTTATGATTGCAAGGTTCTGTGACATCTTTCCCTCCAACCCAACGTCTCCCAAAACTGGATGAATTAATACAAGTTAATAGACATCTAACAGTAGAACAACAGACATGGTGTGTTTATGTTTCAATCATTTTTTGCAATAACCCTTGTAATGATCAGAAATACTCTAAAAATTTTGATCTTTCTGCTGAAAAGCATAGTACTTAGGGAGATACCTCATTTAAAAAAAAAAATAATTATTATTTTGTTCTCTTACAGAATTGCCAACATAGAACACCATGACTAGTTACTGACTTACTATGACTACAGAATCCTTACATCTACCAGCAGTGTCACCTGCAATCCCAAGGAGTCCAAATACATATAAGATCTGTTCAGATAAATTTTCCTATATTTCAAAATCAGGTATAGATTTGCAAACAAATATGCCCTACCTTACTTGTTAGTATTAAAAGAACATACTGCATAAATANGTTAGTATTAAAAGAACATACTTCATAAATAAACCAGGTTAGAATTTTATCCTTAGTTTGGTGAACAAACCACTTTTTTAACTACTTAAAAGCCTTAATAAAATCTGAGTTTCTTATTGTGTAATTTTCTTTCAATGACAGTTTGATGTTAAGGACTCAAAGGAAAAAAATCTTAAATTGTTCTGCTTAGCTTCTCACTGATTTTTTTGCCTTATGTAACTTTTCTTATTTTTCTATTGACTATGTAGGGCTTTCATCAAAAAAGAAATTTGACTCAGACCATCTACTTCAAAAGGAATTTTAAAAATGAATATCAAAAGGTCTGATTGATCTGTTTTCAAATTACTATATTTTTTACATCCTTTCGTAGACTATATAACTTTGTGCTGTGCCTAGACAATGTGAAGCATGAAAACAGAGCTCCAATAACAATAGATATTTTCCACTGTGTATTAATTTCTCTCTCTGTCAGGTGGTGGGTTTTTTCAGTTTGAATGACCTTGCCCAACAGCTTATTCTGTCAAAAACTGCATTGCCAAATCTAGGATTTGTATCAAAGAAACAGATATAATCAGATTCTAGTCCTGTACTAAACTGAATAGCATCATCTGTCATTACGGTATCAAAAAACTCATTGCATTATCTTTCATACACAGAAACTTGAGAAGTGTAACAGGAGTGAAGGAGTCTTGTTGCCTTCCAGGCGGGGGCAGGTATAATTTCATTTTCTGTATCCTCTAAAATCACGATGCCACTTACAATGTTTCTTTACAAAATCTTGGTGATTTTCTAATAAATATATAGTAGTTGTATAATAAAATTTCATCATATTTTTAGATGTATGTCAGCTACAGGTAGGTGTGTCTACAAATGACTGTGGAAGATAAAAATTTCCATGACAGATAAGGTTAACATTTCGTCTGTTGCAGCATTGTTTAATAAACTGAAAAGAAAGGTGAAAGAGCTGTATGGGATGGGGGAAAGAGTCTGACCTGTCTATCAGTTCTCCTGTTTTTTAGGAATGAAAGGATTTTATCGTATCTTTGCCACCTATGTAGTTATCCATATTTCACATATCATTATGAATCTCTAGGCAGAGGATGTGGATGTTCCAAATTATTTCAATTCCATTTAAACTTCTACGTTCTTGGGAACTGACCACTTCGTTTTCAAAGGGATTTCTATTATTGTGTGCCACAGGTTCATAAGTAATTTTTCAGCTTCACAGTGAAAAAGTTTCTTTGGTTTTTTCACATGCTGCTGTTTAGCACTTGTAAGTACTTTATCAAGCTTTGGTGTCACTAGTCATTTCTTCTACTTCTTGTCATCTAAGTAACATCTTAAAATGAAACTTTTGATGAGAGAAAATGAAAATGTAACAGTTAAAATGAAAATATTTTACTTTTCACCTGTACATGTCTTATAAGATTTAACAAGATTTGCTAACTGTTTAAAGGAACTATATATATACTATATTTGCCCTTCATGACATGTGTCATTGCTCCATTTGCTTATGTGCTTGTAATATTAGCTCAATTCAAGAACAGTTACATTTAAGTTTTTGCATGGGTTAATAGTCAACATTAACAAAGTCTTTCAAGTTTTAGATTTAGAGTTATATAACATGTCAGTAATTCATGTAAATTAAGTTACTTACACATAAGTAACTTAAACAGGCTGAACCACATGATGATATAGTCAGGGAGGTGCTGAATCCTGCAGTACAAAAGAAGTGAGGCTGACACAGCTCCACCCACAACATCAAGCCAGCAACAAGGCTGAGATGTGTTCCCAGTAGGCCCACCTATACAATACACATATGCATGTACACATACACGTATACACAAATCAACATATACACACCACATATCACAGTGTGTCTCCTACCCCAGGGGCGGCTGGGGCCTCTGCTTATTCCCTTGACTGAGGTGCCCCCATCTGCTGTGGTACCTCTAAGCTCCTTTGTGGATGTTGAGACAGGCTTTTATCACATAAACCAATGTATATTAATCCACTAAGTAAATCAATTCTTACTACTAAACCTGCTAGGATAAAGAATTTTTTTCATTGAAGTGTTTGTCTACTCTGGTAAATTTAAAACTTCTGATTTTTAAAGCTATTCATAAAACTTGTAATAAACATTTTATCAGAGAACAGGTTGCTGTATCTATTTTTGCTCCCTTGTTACTGTATATGCCTAGCCAGACCAACTATTGTTTGAGCCCTTCCAAACACCTAAAATAAGAAATCTGTCCTCAAAAGAGAAATCGTCTAGTTATTTATTTTGATTTATGAATATCCTTAATCTCTGTCTTTCCTTAACCTTGGATGAAAGCCAAAAGCACTTCATTCTAAAAGGTAGGAATGATTGGTGGTTTGCCTTTTTTCTTTTTGTTCCCTCCACAAATTAGACTCAGTTTGTCCAAATTGTTTACTTCCCAACCAGTGAGCTTTTTCTTCATCATTCCTTTAAAAGAGAAGGCAGCTGTCATAAGAAGTCAAACCTCGGGAAAAATGAAATGTCTTGTGGATATTCCAGAGAGGCTTTTTCTAATTCAACAGGAAAGGCACACAGTGAGATGAATTGAAAGGAGACAGGTCTCCTTGCCAAGCAGTCAAGTTGATAATGACTATATCCAGTTTTTACCGATTTTTGGTTTTATTCTTAATTCTAACAGATAGGATTCATCCAAAATTTTTAACTGGTTTTGCTACTGAATATAACAACTAAAAACAAGCATTAATGTTCATATGCTCCATATACTCTATACTCTGTACTAAACTAGTGGAAGTATAAATGCTCTAAGTATAAATTATTTTATATTCTAAGGAAATTTTCTTTGAAACCAGTCCTGCAGGCTGAATATTTTTAGTCACTAGTAATTTGCTAATCATTTGTACGCTACACAAGATGAAAAAAACTTTCCACCAGAAGTAATTTACATTAGTGGACATGTGAAGTTATTAATCTTATTTATCATATTGACAGATATCTTATTCTTTCCAAAGTTATACAAGACATGCATTGTGCTCACTGTAAATGAGGTCCCTATTCACAGGCACTCTGTGGGAGAACAGGATGTTAACAGATTGTGGAACAAGCAAAGACCAGAGGAAGGCGTAGAAGAAGCAGGAACACTGGCAGGGGATGGCTGTGAGCAAGTCCAGATGACCCATAAACGATGCCTGGCCGCCTGACTGATGGAGGGGAATTCTGCTCGCCTGGCAGTTGGGGGTTGCAGGGGCATGCCAGTTGGGAAAGAAGATACAATAGTACTATATAAGCCGCTTGTTTGTTGTAATAAACGATTCTGGTTGCACCTCCGACCGGGGTCCATGCTTTTATATGCTACAGGACTCAGTGCACATACTCTCAGATCTTGGATTTCAGGTAAGTTCATCACACTTGATGGTATGCCAGAGAGTTCTACTTTTTGCTATTCACCAGCAGAATGCTCTGTTGCATACAGAGTCTTGTTGCCAGCTCTTTACTCATGTCATGCTGTGACTATGTTGGCATACCTTATAGCCTTTTTATCACTTCAGATGCCATCTTCCATCTCTTCCCCTTATTCTCTTTCCATCTTCCCACCTGGATGAGAGATTAAAAAGACAAAAACTCCACGTAGCCTTTCAGCTAACGTGGGAGCCCTACTCTTGTCCAGTCATTGGCCAACATGTGGTTCTGCAGTAAAATCACATCATTTTCTTTCCTCCTCTTTCTTCCATTTTTGGGGTTATTTGCCCATAACTGGCTTTACAGTACTTTTTTTTATGAATCATCATTTTGAAGATATGTTGACAAAATCTTCTGCAACTTACTAAATTAACCTGGTTGTTTGAAATAACTACGTTATTTCAAACATCATCATAGGGAGATTAGATTGTGTAATAATGTTCTTCCTCTCTTATCCTCTTGTAGTAGTTGTTCCAAGATAGAGTTTACTCTTGAAAAAATAGTGTTTGGTAGCTCACATTATCACCTTTAAATCAGTCCTAAATCAGTACTCCTGTGCTGAGCTGTGACTACATGCTCTGGATTGTGCTGTCATTCAAGTTAAATATAAAATCTGAATATTCTTATTATAGTAAACATTTTTTATATTCTTTGCAAAGAGCTTAAGCTCCTAATTGTAGGCAAATTCTATTTTTTTTCTTGCCTGTATTTTATTTCACTGACTTTCTCAAGGTGTTGATTTTTACCACATCTACCAGCTCACTGCACAGTTGAGCAATTGCTATGTTTGTCCTACATCTGGTGTTGTAGGTGCGTTCTACTTCACTCGGCAAAAAATGAAGGAAAAAAAGTATCAATACTAAGTTATTTAAATTTTATTTAATAAAGTAATTTTCAGTGAACTCAGCAAAGCTTATAGAAATGAAATGTAAGAATCTAATTTTATTTCGAGTGACATTACTGAGGAGAAGGATGGGGCTCTGTTAGAATGCTACTGCTACAGTAAGAATTGCTGAACAAATGTTACAGTCATTTGTACAAATGTTACAGGTTTAAAATGACTAAAAAGTCCCAAGTCAGACCGAAGTGAAAAAAGAACCTTCACTTCTTTTTTCAGTGTTCTTAAAATGGATAAGCCTTTTAATAATTTATTCTGGAGATGATAGTCTAGAAGGGAATACAAAGACATCTGCTGCCAATGTTGTCACACTGTGTTCAGATCAGATTGCTGAGATAGGACATGTGCCTCCCCTCTCCAGAGTTGCTGAAATAGAACATATTCTGTCTCTAAACTGTCACAGCTAAATAGTCATGTGTGATTTCATTTACAGTGATGACTTCTTAATGCATTGTTCTGTACATAGTAGATTAAATTCTCCTCTTTGTCAATGTCGATAGGAATTTCACACATGCAGCAGGGGAAAAATATCTAGAGCTATCTTTTCTACCTGTGCACATGTATTTCCCAAGTAATTTTTGTAAAAAGCCCTGATATTGCACACCGAATTACACACTTTTCTCTTTACATACTTTTCCATTTGATCCCCTAAGTATTGGACACTTAGGTCTATGTTAATAAACATTGGACACTTAGGTTTAGGTTAATAAATCTATACCACCGTATCTATGGGATTAGATTTGCTTTTAAATAAAATAAATACAAAATAAAATTCTATGAAATCACAAAATGTATTCCACTAAATTGGTAGTCAAGTACATACTATAAATAGAAATACATATGTATATACAAGTACGTTCACATATGTGATACTTTGAGAAATAAACACATTACATAATCTTTTTTCAAAAATATGTATTTACTAGTTGCACACAAATTTTTGCAAGTGTTGGCCAATCCTCACTGAATCTTTCAGACTAAGACAGGACAGATTAAATATCATTTATAAGTACTGAAGCATATGTTTTTCTCCAAGCCAGTTGATTTCCAACTTTGCGTCCACATAAGTGTTTTCTTCTGAAATTCAATCAAATTAAACAGATTCAAACTCTCTACACATTGTATGAGGCATTAGTAAGTGATACGGGTAGAAAACTGAGTTATTGGGAATGAATTTTAGTTGAACTGTTTGCTGCAGACTAGTCTAGGTGTGTTTATGGCTAAATGCAGAGCCATAGTGTGACGTTTTGGTATTTGTGATACTTCCACATTGCTCACAAGGCACCTGCAGATAGCCTAAGCCATTGGACTTTGTCTCCCGATGAAAAGCGAGTTTGTCCTTGTGTGTTCCACTCTCGTCTTGCACTAGCTGCAACCCCATAAAGATGAATTTAAGAAATGAAGGCAGATGGCAAACTTTATGAATAAAATCACATTTGCATTTTAACTTCATGCTTTGCCTTTCTTCTGTCAATTGTTTTTTCATTTTCTCCACTAAAGCTAAATCTAGTTACGCACAACAGCCTATGCATTTCACAGATTGTAATTATAGCTGGCTCTTTAGTTTCCTAGTTGTCCTTGTGTTTTATATAGTTGCCATATTGTGCTTTTGGTGTTCTATGGTGATGTGATACATACTTGTATGTTTAAAAAGCTTGGCAGATTAGATGCAAAACACTTACTGAACTTTCTATTCTGCTCTAATCTTCTCCCAACAGTACGTACTCACAGAAACTTCTCTTCTGCTTGAGGTCTTTGATCCTTCTAACATCGAATGTGTAGAAGGTCCAGAAAACACAGCATGCTCCATTCATCTTTTGAGTAGTACTTGTGTACTACTCAAAGTAGTAGTACCTTGTAGAAACAGCAAAGATTAACATTTTGTAGGAGACAGCACTCTGACTGAGGTAAACAGAAAAGGTGAGGTCTATATTTCAATAGGTCCATTCAAAAAGTCTATTATAGGTGTGTGATAGCAAACTACTGGTGTGGAAGAAGGATCATCCGTGGAAGAAGGATCATCCATGGAAAAGTATTTTCACTAGTAATTAAATATGAAGTAATATACATCTGAAAAATGTATTTATTAGTGGAGAAAATAAAAACAAAAGCTAAGTACAAACTGTTGGGTTTTTTTTGATGTGGTGTGGATATAAACTTCCTCTTATTTGAGTCATGAGAATTCTATTTGTTAATACTGAGTGTACTGTGTATTTGTGTTGTTACAGTATTTTGGGGGTTTATTTTTGAATGCATACAATCAAACAGGCACTTCTCTAGTACTTCAAATGTATTTGATCAAACAGAATTTTTTAAAAATAATATATTAAGAATAATTAATTATTAGACAAGGTATTAATTATTTTTAAAAAACCTTTTTTACCCACTTTTATAGGTGTTCAAAATTCAGATTTATGTGGCTTCTATCTTAATAACACAATAAAATGAAATCACTGCCCTTGTTTCTATTGTGTTCCAATTCTTGTATTTTCAGTCTATTTTGTATAATTTTGTACCAAAACCATATCTTTATTCCATTTTGAGTTGTATCTTTAGACAATTATTAAAGAGGAAAAAAACATTTATGTAGTAATTGCACTTCCTGTAATTGAAGGTTTGTGTTGTGGTATGGAGCAAGAGAAGAAATACAGATTGTGCCATCTGAAATTCAAAAAGAAGGTGTACTTAATATTTCAAGTAGTTCAAAATGCAAACATGGAGGAAATAGTAAAATAAACAAAAAATTCATCCTGTTCTTCACTACTCTTGACTGACTGATTCAGTTCCCCAGTAGGCACTATCGGGGATCATTTAGGCTACTAATGGATTGGGGAATGGTGGTATTGAAGCTTGGTTCCTGAGGTTCACATCAGGATATATTTCATCAACCCACTAACAATGAAGCCAGAGAGATGTGTGCATATGTTTTGTTAGCCCCTGTGTTTGTGCTTGAAGGCAGGTGCTCTTCCCACATGAGTCCCACAGTCCAGTTATCGGATGTGGAGGTTTGCCTGAGTGTGCTGGGGCTCCCGACTACAGGCACACCTCAGGGATTTCCCCCAGAGATAACTGGGCTGTCTGTGGGTGGATAAGCACCCTGGCTGCACTCTGGCTGTGAGAAAGGTTCGCTTCTGCCACATCTAAGGACCACTGTTGGGCTTCCCAGTCTAAATTTTTCCCTGCACTTTGATAACTTCACAAGCACTAAATTAAGAATGAAAAAAGTGACTCTCCCTTACTTCCCATCAAGGTCTATATTAGTTTTTTCTCTTTCTCCCATTCTAATGGTGTCAAAGGAATTTAAATTACATTTAAAAGAATCAAAAAACAAAACACCTAAATATAAAGCAACCTGAAATTATTCCCAGCTTTCACACATCTTGAGATCCTGGAAAATGGAAAAGTGGGTAGGGAATTAAATCATTGAAGAATTAAAGGAAAGAGAATCATTACCAACCAATATTTTTTGGAAGGCTCTTCTTGACAAAGGAGATTAATTCCACTAAAATTTCCTGTTATTGCATATGTAAATATGGATGTGGTTTATAATTGGATATAGGTAGCATATTTGGCTTTTTTACAAAGCTTTGAATTTATTGCTGGATGATGTTCTCTTTTTAGAAAGGAGCACCAATTAAAGCAGAGGGGAAGTGGGTTACGAGCTGGCTGACAAATCTCAAGATAGCAGATATGGAACAGTTGCTCTCCAAGAGGAATAACTGAAATGACTGTTACTCTTCAGTTTTGAAAGAACAGGGTCAGCAGGGCTGAGATTTGATCAAAATTGATAGGATCATGAAGATTAAGGTGAACACAGAATTGTTTATCCACCAAACCTCACAGTACTAGAAGTAGGGAGAAGTTAGTAGCATATCTTTATAAAACAGATAAAAGAAAATACTTTCTTACACAATAAAAAAAGAATTTCTTGAAACTGTTGTCAGAAGAGACTCTTGAAGCAGAAAGTATTAGCATGTTTACAAAATAACTAGGTTAATTTTTCCTCTGTGAATGTACAAAATTCACAAACAAGGGTAGTGGGCAGCAATAAACCCCTTTACCTTTCCTGTTTTTGGGAACATGAGTGGAACTGATCCACCACTGCTCTCTCCCTGGACAGTATTTCCCATTCCTGAGAGACCAATGCTGTGTTACAGGTCTCACTGACCTAACACAGTAGAAGATTTATAATTTTCTATCAGTAGATGTTTCTACAGAGATTTCATAAGTATCAGTCTCAGTTCTCCTGCTCTTCTAGTTAATGGATTTAATCTTTTTGCTGTTTTTTTTTTCTTTTTAATTGAATGACTTATTTTTAAAAATTTGCTTTTAATTATTAGTCTTTATTTTCTTGCTATAATAAAATATAATAACTGGATAAATTTAAATTACTCCTTCATTTTGCATTAAAGTGACACAAATACTGATTTTGAAATAGCTGGGTTTTTTCAACAATATCATAAAGCTTTGAGAGTGAACGTGGTAAAGGAAAACAGTGATGCTTGACCCTCATCATTTGCTGTAGTTCACTGATCGATTCAGGTGTTAGTTAAGTACAGAGTTGATTGAATTTTGGAAAAAAAAATGTTGAAGATTGATTTAACAATGAGCCATATGCATCACAATATTGTAGAGCATTACAAAAGACTGAAGATATGTAATTCACATTGGAAAAAAAAAACCAAACACAACAGAGATGCAGATCAGTGCAGGAAAGAGATACAAGATCTTTGTTCCCTAGATTATGTAGCAATTCATCTATATTTTGGAAACATAGCATGAGTGTAGATGTGAAAGTCGTACCTTCAATTGCTGTGACTTTTTTTACAGTGATAATGCAAAACATTGCCCAGAGAACATGTTAATTTTGCTTGAGCTGTGTCTGGCCTGTACCTATAACTCTATTTTGTACCCCTGGTAAACCTGAGGAGTCTGTTTGGACTTGTGGAAAGCTCTGGTAAAACAGTTTGGAATTACCCTGAAACTACTTGTATTAACTACAAGAACTTTTATTGAGATTATTCAAGTGAAAACTAAAGCTCTTTACTCTTTCAGCTTTTTAAATGGGATGAAAGTGATATGGAAGATAGCTGTCTTTTATGAAAAAAAATGATTTTTTTTTCCTAACACACTTATTTATTTCATCTCAAAGAATGAAAGCACTCTGCCTGCTCTCTTCCTTGTTTTGCTTATACATCCAAATATCAACTCATCCTATCCAGAAAACAATAGTATTTGTTTCAAAAATACCCCTGATTTTAATAATGGAATTGTAGGATAGAGGTATGTGGGTCAGCAAACAGAAAAATGGGAGGGATCAAAGTCTCCTTTCATGAAATTTCACTGAATTTATTGAAGATATATCAGTGAAGAACGGAAATGTGCATCTCCATGGATATAGTGTTTCAGTAGAATCCTTCTGACTAAGAATTTTATTGATCAAACAGCACTGATAACTGGTGTTTTTCTCTTTTCAGGAGTTCAACAGTTATCATATTTTGAATATGGAAATATAAAGGAACTCTGAAATGATTAGTAAAATATTGTATTGTTTAGATGTCCATTATAGTTAATAGCTAATATTTTACTCTTCTCGTTTGTTCTGCTCTTCAGACACTTAATGCAGACTCATGCCATGTAACTTGCAAGGGGCAAATACTTTTACATTATACTGCATTCTACTCCAGAATTATTAATGTGATGTTAAAGTGATGGTTCATGCTCAAACATGACATTTAAGTCACTGAGGAGGTTTGCGCATATATATATATAAACACTATATTTAGAATCATAGTAAAATTAATTTTTATAGTAGTCTAACTAGATTGGGGCCTAAAACTACAGTAGTTCTATTTAAGAATGATCATGTGTGCAATTGTGTGGTTTGCTCAGAGTCAGGTAGGAAGGGAAATAAGGTGCATCTCAAGTATCTGCTATTTATTGGAAAAATGCAGACTTTTCTCTGTCAAAGGGACTTTCTTCCCATAACTTAGCATTTTGCAATACCAAGCCTGTGGCTAACTTCCAGTAGTTTGGTGAATAATACATTCCATCCTGAGTGGCCTAAACTTACCTGATTTAGATTCTTTACAGGG
>VXAK01001645.1:25141-35763 GCA_013399435.1 Arenaria interpres | reverse complement strand
CAAACAAAATAATAAAAATATTTGGTTTTGCCAGTCCTACACAGCCAAGAAAGAAGAAGAAAAGGATCACAGCCAGAACATGCTGTACCCAGCTCTTGCTGGCTGATGATTCCCTACTAAAAAAATTAACCCCTCTGACCTAATGCTCTACCTCAGCCCTACAGCATCAGCGTGGAAATAGAGATGCTCCCAGTGTAAAGCCAATCAACTCCATCACTCAGCAGTACAGCGAGACACGCGGAAGAAAGCACTCGCCTCGCTGTGCACTGCAGCCTGCGATCCCCGCAGAAGCAGCACGGTAGGGGAGAACAATAATGCCATTCTCAGTCCTGATTTACCTTTTCCCCTTTTCTTTAACCCCTCATTCCCCCAGCACTGCAATTTTCCCTCTCCGTGCTCGGCAAGGCAGCTGCTCCCTGCGGTAAATCCTGCTCATGGGCCTGTCCCACAATCGTGGTGGAGAGGAGAAAGGCAGCAGCTCCTCACCACCCATTGTCTTTTGTCCCACTGGGGCTAGGGCATGACAGGGGAGATGATGTAGGGCACTACCACCAGCATATTTGCAGGAGGTGGCCTTGTATCACCATTGACCTCCAAGTGACAAAACCCCAAGCCAGTCTTGCATAAGGACAGGGACTTTTCTTAAGCTTTCGTGAAACTCACTTATCTAGGGCACAGTCTGGCCCCGCAGTCATGTCAACCTTTCACCAGAAGAAGCCTGACAAGTTTTGCGTTATTCTCAGTTTATGTCCTTTTTTTTTCTTTTCTCTTGCTTCAGCGCAGCCCGAAGGTATAACTGTAGACTGCTCCTTTTGTTGTTTACCTTTTCCCAAGACAGAGCGCAGGACCTCCAATAAGCGCAATAACATCAGGAAAGACACACTGCTGGTTTGCCTTTGCTTGAAAATATTCTCACAGCTATGCTACACAGAGGAAGAAGGAGGTGGTGATGATTCAGTGAGAGGCCAAAGAGTAAGAGAAGAAAACCTCTCGGGGAAGAAAGGAACTAATGAACAAAAGTCGGGAACAGAAAGACTGTTATGCCACAAATATAAAATGTATAGTCACATAAGCTCATAGGAAAGAAAATGAGAGCTGACATCCTACAATACTAGATTGATTAGGGAGGACTTGGAAGACGACCAAGGTCTGGGAATGGCATGGGAAATCATCTCAAAGCAGAAAGAACCTCACACTCTGCTACGGGGGACGGCAGCAGTACAATAACACACGAAGAGGATGTTGGAGAGCTGCCACGGACCCTGGGCTGAGGGGAAGCAAAAACATATGACACTGTGTGTGGTTATAATGGATACCTGCACAGCTTGCATGGTGATGTGAAGGATTCGGACCTTCAGCCACCTGAAAAGGGCCAGATTTGAGAGACCAAGGGTTGTCTTCCCATTTGCCAGTCTGCCCCCTCCTTGTTCAGACACCTCCTCAAGACTTCAAGCGGTGTAACAGTGAAATAGATACCGACACACTCCTGANTGGTTGTTTTTTTTTTTTTTTTTCTTTCTTTGTCCATTTTCTTCTGCTAGCCAAGGGCTGAGACTATCTTTACCATTTCTTTGGCGTTACAGACACAACAATGAACAACCTTAGTAATTTTAGTGGGACTTCATGCCTTTCTCTGCACACACACAGAGCATCCATGCAATCCAGGTACATTCGTATCACATTTTCACTGCATTTCTGTGCTGACAAGGTCAAGCAACCTTTGAAAAGAATTTTTTCCCATGAAAATCAAGGGCAGTTGTCTTTCAGCAAGAGTGCAGCAAAATTTGTGCTTGAATCTTTAATAAATTCTAAATTCCATAATGCCCAATTTAAAGATGAGCCTAATAAGCTCTATTTCAAACAAGGGAGAAGGGAGACTGAATTGAGAGTAGAAATATCCCATTACTAGTAGTCATATTGAGAGTTCAGAGTATGTTATACCTCTACAGATTGGAAATGAGTCAGGGAGGAGCTTGTGCGAGCCTGTCTGTACAACACCAGCCATATGTTGGCATACTTCAGTAAAGAAGTAGTAAACTCTACGTGGGGTCAATGCTTCCCTCCAAGTGCCTCAACAACATACACATGGAGCAGATGTGTTGGCCCCCATTCAGAGGGCAAACTTAGGTTATCTGAGCATACCTTCCAACCATGACTCAGGTTTTTGTTCATTCAGAAGTCAAGAGTAATTGTCAAACAATGGGAATAAGGGTAAAATGTTTGTTGTTACTGTAGGAAAAGCCATTTTTACATCTAGACTATTGTTTTTTTCTAACAAAGGAAAGCATGCAATGAGGTGCTCAGAAACTAATGTGAGCAGCTTCAGGGTTTAGTCCAGAAAGCATAACAATTTGAATATAAAGAAAATGCAAATACCAGTTGCCCTTCTAATCCTGATGGAAGAAGGCATTAATTGCAAAAAGGCTCACGGTGATACCCTTACTTTTTAAAAAACCCCAAACCCAGGTGCTTAAACACATTAAATACTAATTATGTTTACGATTACTGAATATTGTTAAAATAGGCAAATAATCTGGAGGAGAGATGGCTAAGTGGCCAAATAGACTTGAAAATCAACATCAAGCAAATTTCTTTTACGTTATTTGGAACCGTAACACTTTTGGAAAACATCGATCATGCAAAAAAGAAACCTGTGCTAGTTAAAACCCTAGATATGTCAGTGCTTTAAAATATGATAATTTATTCAGGTTTATTTTCCTGGGAGAAAATATATCTGGGGGAACACTGATAAATCTCCTCTCTAACTATTAATTACAAATTCAAAATGAATCTCGTTTGGCCTTGCATAAACCTTTTTTGTATTTGCTTTCCATTGCACGTCTGGTTTTTATTTATCTTAATTTGATTAAAATGTAGCCATTCAAATTCAGAGTTTCTGTAAAGACTGTCACCATTAATCTGTCTGGGACTATATTCACTGAAGAAATAATATTTGTCATGTATATTTTCTCCTTTTGTCAAATTCTGTTTGGCACTGGTGGAAGAAATATCATATATTTGAAAGACTGCACTAAAATCTTCCCTCTCTGAACAGTTGCAAGGTGGCAGAGACAAGGCTGGCCCCGGGGCAGATGGGGCGGTCCTGCACTGATTTCAGAAGGGAGAAAGAATATGAAGCTCGTAAACATACCAAAGCCCCTTGTGTTAAAATTAATTGATGGGTTCAGTACAAAAATCTGTGTTAAAGTAGGTTTCATCTTTGATTAACAGCTGATTCTGCCGCAGGCTCCTTGCACTGATCATACACTGGTCTGCTGGTGCACTCCTCTGCAGAGGTCTCAGCACCGTTCCTGCACAGTCCAAGACATGGGGGTGAGCACAGATGTGGCTGTGGGGGATGTCAGGGCAGGCTGGATAATGATCTTTTGACTCCTTATATATTTCTGCTTGTTTTGTTGTTTGGTTGTTTTTTTCCAGAAACAGCCTCCTGAGCACAACACAGTGTCCTGGGTCTTCACAGCACTTTGGAAAATGCAGTTCATGGAGCATTTAAAGAAACAAATTTTCTTCCTATATTTTTCACTAAGGGAAGGGAAATGACCCAAGCTGTGGTGCGTGTTATGAGCTCCGCATGAGCACAGTTAACCACACAGGACAATGAGCAAATCGCATCGCCTTTATGGCTTCCAGGAATCAGCTGGGCTATCTCCTGCCAGCATCCCAAGGGCTGCTTTAACCTGGAGAAACCCGTGATGAACAGAGGCAGGCAGTCAGGAGCAAAGCACAGACCTAGTCAGTCTTTGGCCTCCTTTTTCATTCAGACAAATTTTAAATGTTAAATAAATACTGAAGGAATCACTTGTCACCACAAATTATTCCTTTGAATGTTTACTGTTCGTGCCAGCTTCCCTGGGGTCCTTCCCATTTAGAAACAACTTTAACAAGCAATCCCATAAAACATTGACCATTATTCCCCAAGAAGTTGTGCCTAGTGACTTGTTACACAGAAATATGTTTCCAATTTCCCTTTAAAACGTATTAGAAAGGGGTCCACAGTATTTTTTAGATTAGCCTTTAGTGCCATGTGGAAATGGCAATTATAAATTGCCACAAGCTGTACTTATAGCCCTTATTTTTGTTTAACTGTTTAGATGGCGCTTCTCGGTCCCCTTCCCTCTGCGGGACTGGGAGAGTGATTTGTTCACTGCTTGCCTCAGCAGTCCTTGCCAGGGACAGGGACAGCAACTACTTGAATGCACAACCACATTGTTGTTCCGTAATAGATGCGGACCGAGCACGGGGCTGCGGGGACACGTGCGAGAGCTGCTCGTGCTGCACCAAGGCATTGGGTTCCAAGGGCGAGATGAAGGACGGGATGAAGCTCAGCAGCTCCAGGGGAGCAGAGGACTTCAGGAGGGGCATGAAGCCTGACACGGGGACCAGCAGATGGTGCCACTGCAGACGGAGGTCTCAACTGGGGCTTCTTCCTCTGCAAAGCTTACATTTTGGAAAAACAAACAAACAAAACAAAAAAAAAAAAACCAACAAAAAAAACCCCCAAAAAACCCAACATTTCTAGTTCATGAGGGCCAGTTCCAAATTTGCATTTGCAGCTGAAATATGCCAGTTTAAATTTTCTCTGACCATCCTTCTTTTGTACATAAAGCTATAACATATTCATTATATGAAAGAGTAAAGTCTTTCTCTGGTGGTGTCTCCCTGTCCCTGGCTTCCCTTTGCACAATACCCAGATGTAGGTGCCTGTCTTTTCTAGAAGAAGCAAGCTAGAAGGCTCTAAAAACCGAGCTGAGCTTGACTTGTTTGGGACCAGGTCCTACAATGGGTCTCAGCCCATTTTAGCATGAATTTTGGTGAAAGGTGCTGCGAGAGACAAAGGCAAACTGCAATGGAGACGCAGCTGGTGACAGCAGGCTCAACATCAACAGAAAGGCATGAGCACCAGGTCCAAAAGGGTTTACCCTGAGCATTATATTTCTATCCTGCAGAATTAAAGGGCAACAACCAGTATAATATTGTTTTGCAGAGAGTAACAGTGTCAACTACTCTCACTTTCCACAGTAATAAGTACTCCATGCAAGAACCTGTACTAACAAAAGGAAACGATTGTGCCATATCATAATAAAAATTTCAGATAAAAGGATTAACTTCAAGGAAACAACAAAGGCTCTGAAGTAATAATTCATGACAATATTTTAATTAAAAATTAATGAGGGGGCAAGGTGGGGCCAGAACAGTGGAAGATTATGACTGAGGGCATCTTGAGGAACTGAAATGAGTTTCAAAAAAATACATCAAACTGCAACAGGACCTCTGAGAATGAGGCAAGACATAAGATCTGAGGCAGGGAATGCAATTCCTAAGCTCTGTGATAATCAACTTCTGTGAAAGGGCTGATGTGGCAAAATTACCCCCACTAGTGGGATGCTGGAGTCCATGGCTATGGTCACATCAGCAAGCTGCAAGGAGCAATGGAAGCGCATCTGCAGGGGGAAACAGGTGATGCTCAGTATCCATTATCTCTGCTTTATACATTTCTGGGGTTTTAAATTACCATTATTTCAGAAAAGCTCCAGTGTGGTCTGGTGATCTGGTTGCCAACCTCTTGTTTGTGACTGAGGTGCAGTAAAGGTGCTCCTGGAACGCATCCATGTAGTTGCATCCAAAAGTAGTCCCATCCAAAAGTGGTCCTATTCACACACACCTTGATGTGTGTGCATCCTTCCTTGGAGCAAATCAACAGAGGGGATCAGGACGTGGCTGGGAATTTCTCTTCAAAAGAGGACTCCCCATCTGAGCTGGCACACTGATGTAAGATGCAGTTGCTGGTTCAAGAAGTCCCTCTCAGACCTAAGCTGTTAAGCGTTTACCTTTCACTAAAGAGAAGATGTGGGAGCTCCTTAGTCAATTTAGTAAATCTCTGCTCACTCAAATAGACTCTTCAGCTTCAATGAAAGTACTTGTGTGATTTAAATAATCATCTTGAACACAGTGGTGGCTGATCTCACCCGATCAAGTTATGCTGTCTGGTTGTTTATGCAGGAATTTGTTTAAAAAGGACACAAGCTGGCTATAGAAGATTTGTTTAGACTGCTTTTGGGAGCAGAACTGGGTTTAGTTTTAGGAATTATAGGCCTGCCCCTTCAAATTCTTACTACTGAGCTTGGGAGCTTAGTTCACCAAGATGCCGGTTGCTCTGGCCTTTCTCCAGCAAAGCACTCAGGCTGCTGGTTGACTTTTAAGCCTGAGAATGATCCTTCTGTGCTGAGCAGACTCCTTGGGCTCGCACTAAGCGCACACTCCAGGGCTGCGGTGGGTGACCCCTATTTGCAGGATCGATCCCAAATTCTCGGAGGGCAAAGTTATTTGAGAATTTAGTAATCACCAAATCAAAAGTTTTGATGTGACATTTTTCAAGTATTGTAAAAATCCTGTTAACCTGTTAACACTCGCTAGTGTGCTATATTTGTGTTATCTCAGAGCGGATACATTTCTCACTTACTGGAACTTTAACAGCTAATAAAAATAGAACTTCTGAACTTTCAAGGACCCTTTGAATAGTGTAGCTGTACAACATGTCTGCACTGCAGCAGAGGTGAAAGGGTTTGTAAAGGTCTGCATGACACGCAGCCTTGCTTGGTGCAAGCAGTAACCAAGAGTCGCTGTTGCATCCTCCAAACAAAACTAAATAGGCAATTACTGGAAATGCAGGCAGCGAAAATCCGTTCGGACCCACTTGACACATGCTGACTTCAGATAAAGCCAATGCTAAACAATAGGGATGCAGCCTTTCCCCGGTAAGTCGATGGCAAAATTCCCCCTGACTTTGTCAGAGTTAAGATATCCTCCAAGGGCTGAACCTCCCCCTACTGACTTCTGCAGGGCCACTTACAGCAGCACTGCTTGTAAGAGACTCAGAAGTGGTTCTCAACCAAGATAACAAACTGTTGTTTAGGACGTTTTTCCTGACATAAAATCCATAGTTTCAGAAAGGCAGAGGTGCGCAGAGATTCCCTTTCCCTGATCCAAGAGAGTCGCATCAGGCTTCAAAGAGCCCCACGCTCCGGAGGGATATGTCACTGGGATGAGGAAAAACTGCGAACAAATCGGAGTTAACATAAGAAGTAGTGTTTTACTGCCATGGAAGCAATAATAAGATATCTCTGTGCTGAGGACTGGTTTGCTGGAGTTTTGGAAGCAGTTGCTTCCCCTAAGCTGCAAATGGCGTGTATGATATCGATACGTCCGTGTTGCCAGGTTGCCCTCCTTGCAGTCCCGGCGATGTTCCTCAGAGGACAAGAGCAGAGCAGAGCCGAGTCCTTTCTCACAGTTTTTATAAATGTCTGGCAAGGCCACCTTGCCAGAATGAATTATAGCTATCTCCCGATACAGTCTGAGCTGGATTAGCTGCGTTTGTAATTATCACTCCGGGAGAAGAAGGAAAAAAAAAAAAGAAAAACCACCAACACAAAAAACTGCGACTGTGTAAAAGGAAGCCTTTTTGATTTAAGTTTCTGTCATGCACAATCCAAACAATTTCAAAAGGTTTCAGCTGTTTCAGCCTGAGTAGAATGATGCTGTAGGGCCTGGCTGTGCAAATGCTGCTCCAGTGAGCAATCTCTACTCACACAGGCAATTTCTTCTGTATCAGGAGCATATCTGTGCTCACAAGGGCTCACTCCTCTGAGGAACTTCAACTGGCAGGATGGGGCTCTTATTTTGCTGTGGTTGTGTTAGCCCTGCTTTCAAGGAAGGGGAAAAAAACAAAACAAAACAAACAAACAAAAAAGAAACCAACCCAAACTGAGTCTTTTTTTTCTCTTTGGAAATCTGAACCAGAGTGTGGAAAGTGAGTTCTTGCCTGCTAAGGGCATTTGAATTTTTTCTGAGGTTGTTATTGAAGTTCAAAGCAGATAAGAGCTCTATCTGGGGCTAGCAAGCCACCGTAATGCAACACTTATCCAATTTGCAAGGATGTTAGTAGCTTCAAAGTTCCCTCTAAAGGCAAACTAAGCTTCACAGGCTTGCCCAGCCAGAAGTAAGTTATTCTGTAATGAAGGTGAGACGCAGAGAAATGCGGGTAAGAGGCTCAATTTCCTTTCTTGGCTGCTATTATATCATTCCTTCAAGTTACAATAAAATAAGCTGCACTCTAGTTGTAGGGCAAAGAAGCCAAAAACTAACAGGAGAAAAAAAGAAAAAAGAAAAAAAGGAAAAACTAAGCTTGGTTTAATAAATGACCAAGGAAGACCATTTTACCAATAGGTGAAATCCATAGCATAGGGGGTTTTTTTCAATTTTATTTCTGAAATGGGTGTTCTTCCTGTATGTTGATTCTGCCTTTCTGTGTAACCGGCCTTTTCTTTGTACTACATCTGACTTCAGGAATTAGAAAGGCTGATTAAAACATTTTCTTACTTCTTGCCCTCTGACAAACACTGCCTAGATAGAGAGATGCTTTGCAGATTATTTATGTGGGTGAAAGTAGCAGGGACTTCGCAAACATTCCTTATAATATATTTTTTTCACAAAATATTTTGTTTTTCGGAAAAGAATGATGGCTGAAAAAAATCAAATGTTTCTGGGCTGGCTTTCAAATGATGTGATACAATGGGTAGGTGTGTGTGGACAGTGCAAGGAAGGGAAGGCTCAGGTGATACAGAAACAACACTGGATGGAGGTATCCAGCTGAGTTAATTTAAAGCTAGCTTTAACACCTGAAGCAAAGTCACCTCGTGATCTTCCTGGATGCTCCTCTTGAATGGTGGCATCTTGCTTCTTAATTCTACTAAGTGAAAGACTGGCACATTAATTTAATATATGAACTAAGACAAAGAGAAGAAATCAGTCAGTGACTAATAATACATGAAATGTCACTTATATTTCTTTTTTCCTTATGATGTAAATTATTAATATACATTCCAGCCACCTGAAAAAATAGAATGCTTGCCAGTCATGGAACATTTTTTCTTTTTTTAAATCATATCAGAATAAAATGAGAAATTCTCAGAAATCTGTGCAGCTAATAATGTCTACAATTTTAATTCTTTTTTCCACCAAGCAATGTAAACCAGCATCCCTGGTAGTTATTAACTAAGGAAGTGATCTCATTCCTACGCAGCTAAAAGAGTATTTAAATTTAAATTCAAGTTTGAAAGATCCACTTTAGTCTCCCTACTTAGAAATGGGCAGTCAGCCAGCCTGGCTGTAGACCAAGAAATCAGTATTTCTCTGTACAGACAACTCCAGAGAGGACCATTTCAGATTTCAGCAACAAGTTTTCGGAAAACAAGCAGTGAAATAAAATATATTAATAAGATATCGTGCTTCTAATACGATGTACATATCAGCATTGCTCACTGAGCTAGCGCTCTTATGCATGGAAGAGTACAGGTTCAGATAAAATCTGAACATACTGAAAGAATAAAGTACCTTTCAAGTCTCTGAGATGTCCACAGTGCTCCCGGATGAGGAGAAGGTGCTGGTAGTCAGCATGCATTAGTCCTTGTGAGTTTGTACCATGCCTGGATTTCACATATAAATGATAAATGGTTCTTGAGAAAAGCTAAGGGTTTCAGAGACATCTTAACCCCTTAGCAGAGTTTGTGTTTTCTCAGCATTGCATTGCAGACATGCTGCATCTGCTGCAGCTTGGACCTTCCATAGCAGACTTTTGCACCTTACCTGTTCCAACTCCTTTTGGTGTTTCCCCGTCATCCTTTTAGGCTCCACGAGAAGACAGAGACAGGACATCCTCCCCACCCGCTCCTTGTTAACAAGTCATTTGGCACAATAAATCAAAGCAGATGGTGCTGAGGCCACCTGCACATCTACATGGTACTTTTTGAGGCGTTTCACTTCAGTCAGAGTTTAGCCTGGCTGCCCAGGTTGAACGTCCTCACCATGCACATACCTGAGAGCCACCTGAAGGACCAGTGGCTTGGTGGGTGCTGGGTCCTTGTGATAAACTTGCGCTCAGTGTTTCGGTGTCAGGGTGAAGGTTTGGCACTGTCAATCTCCGGTCACATTGCCCATTTTTTGACAAAGTACTGCTCATTTGGTTCTGAACGTGCCAGTGATCCCCAAATTTAGATTGCTTATCACAAGAACCCAGCAAATTTAGATTCAATGGATATGACTAAGAAAAACTTGGTTTTTATCTTCTTAAGACAACTTTGTGTTAGGTTTATAATTTCTCTGTTGCTCTGAATAAGACAGTAAGTATCTCTACATAGTAATGACATTATTTTACAGTTACCTGGTTATGTAAACTATTTTGCAGTCATTGTATGGACAACAACATCAAGCTGCCTGGACACAGAAACAATAAAAATGCACATCCTTAAAAAGCAGTAATAACCCCATTTTTATGCATTTGTTCATCAATGTGAATTACTTGCATGTAAGCCAAAAACTCTAATTTTCTTCCTAAGTGTGTTCACCCCCAAGCCGAGCCAGTGTTTGGTCAAATATTGCAATATCTGCACAATGCTGTCAGCAAGCACAGCTGAGAATCCTGCCCAGCTGTAGCATCAGGTTCAGATGAAGGTTTCAGGCTTTGAATTGCGGAAGTTGGTCTCCTTCAAACAAAGTGAGCAGCTACTTCTAGAGGAAGAGCCTGATAAGAAGATAATAAGCCCATT
>VXAK01001645.1:0-25134 GCA_013399435.1 Arenaria interpres | reverse complement strand
TTTATTTTATGTTATTTTTTTAAGCCTAGCAGCAAGAAGCCAAGTCTTCTTGTCTCATGTCACACACACAGCTGTAAAAGATGCTGTAGCTTTGTTGCTTTCACAACAGGATTAGATGAATAATACGATACTTTGAAATTGTCAAGGACTATTCATGTCTATTTTTTTCTACACATTGAAGTCAAAGTTAACAGTTAATTCATCCTCTAGTCATACATAGAATGTTTTTAATTTGTAAAATGAAAAAAATAAACAAAAAACCCAACAAGACTCCAAGAGATTTGAACCAAGAGCCCAAAAGACTTTAAAAAGTCCAAGAGACCAAAAAGTCCAAGAGACCAAAAAGTCCAAGAGACCAGAAGGTGCTGCTCAGCAGCTCTGTTCTGCTCATGGCTCTGTGCTCCCCCGAGATCACCACAAATTGTGTACCCCAAAGGTCAGGCCTGGGCTCTGCTCCTGATGCTGCCTTACAAACAGGAGGTACCAAGGCAGGAATAATCACCCCTAAGCATGATCATGCTGCAGTCTGGTACAGCATTTCCATGAAGTCTCTGAAGATGTTCCCACTTCCTTTAGTGTGAAGTCGGGATTCTGAGCTTGTTCTGAACCTGATATACCAGAACAGAAAGTGATGTAGTTGATTGGAAGTTAATTTTTATACTTACACAGTTGCTGTTTGAATTAACAGTTAACTGAGGTTGTTGCTTCACATGCCTTTGCGGGATTGGAGGGAGATTTATGCGTGTATGGGCTTGGAGAGGGAGAAACAATAAATTTGTTATGAAGACTTTGCAGAGAAGACAGAGCCATGCTGTAGTTGTGATAAGGAAGGCTGCTTTGAAAAAGCAGAGACCATATGAAGTCCATTAAGAAGTGGTGAACTGCATAAAAACAACGGCAACATCCTTTCCTGTGACTCCTTGGAATATAAGAGCTTGCATAGTGCTTCAAAGGCACTTCAACAATAACAAAATTGGGGGCTCACGGTCAGGCACTTAAACCCATGTAGGGCAGTGGGAAGAGCGAAATGTGTTCTCTCTTTGTAAAACCTCCCATGCGCCTTATCTTATTTTCTCCCTTTCAGTGTTTACTCAGCGCCCATCCTCAGCGAGGCCGGTTTGTAGTACGTGAATGAATGAAGACCTCTTTGAAGTTGCTGTACAGAGCAAAATAGTCGAAGCTTTCCTTTGATAAGTCCACATGAATAGAGCCATTTTCTATTAACACATCTTTTACTGATGTGGCTATTATGCCTTGAGAGAATTAAGAACCCGTTTCAGATGCATGTTTGCAGCTCCCATTAAGGCTAAGGGTTCTGCAGAAGCCTCTTTGGAGGAAGATGTGCTTAATGGTAATTACAACACATTTGCATGCGCGTCTTGCTTTTAATCCAGAAAGCGCTCAACATGCTTTACAAACTTCACCAACACACTTACACATGTTGTAAATGTAGAATCACTTTGTCAACAGCTGCTGTACAGCCACCTCGAGGTGAAATGCAACAGCTGTGTAACAACACAAAGCAGCACGGCAGAACATGGCAGCGACCAGAAAAACTTAAATTGCCTTATCTAGTTGAAACCACCGGGAGAATTCTAGGTAAGTAGCATGTAAATTACTCAAATTAAAATTTGGCTTGAGCGCTGGAGGTAACACTCCTACTGTTGCAGGGAAAGTGTCGTGGCATTTTTAATGATGGCAATTTGCCTGAACCTCTGTTTTATGTCTCCGTGGAAAGACAGCACCTCCAACTGCAGTGTGATGGCTAACAGAAGCCAGCCCTTGGTCTCTGGCTGAGTCGGATCAAAGAGTGCCACCTACAGCACAGGCACCTCCTCGTCCTGCCGAGCTGTGGGTCTCACTCGGCTGGCTCTGGAGGTCTGAACCAGCTTTGGTAGACGGTGAGACCAGGTGGGACCACACAGCAGCATGCAAGCACAAATGTTCATCAACAGAAGAAAATGAACACATTTTTAAAAGGGGAGAACAAAGCAAGTGGCTGTCGTCAACGTGGAGTAAGAGATTGCAAACCTGATGACTTCACCTTCCCCAGGGGATGCACTACCTTGTACTGGTGTGAAATAAGAAATAGACAAGTGGTAGCATCCCAGTGTCAGGATTTTGATTGTCTTGGATGTCGGAGCAGACAAATGGCACTCTTGGCTGTGAATGCTACGTGTCTTCTTGGTTTGAGGTTACCATATGAAGCAAGTGTGTGGAGTCTTCTACAGCTGGAGAAGCCACTGTGATTGAAACAGACCAAAAATATTTGCTTTCTGATTCATGGAAATGTAATAACTCTTTACTCAGGCTTTGAGACTCTGGAAAATTTTGGCATATTTCCCATCAGTATGATCTCCTTGAGGAAGAAGGAGAGAAGAGTGGGTTTTCATGCCATCTGTTGTCTTTCCTGTAGGCCATGTGCCTGATCCCATGTAACTCATCCCCAGACTATGCCTATTAACTAGACCTCGCATTATATTCGCACACTGTCTTGGGTTCATCCCCCTTCCTGCTGCAGGACAATAGTCCTTCCTTTGGTAGCAGGGCCCCCCAGTAAATGGCAGCTGGTGTTTGGGACATACATCCCCACGTGGTGTTTCTGGGCAGCTGTAAAACCCCTTCCCGGATATCCTGGCTGGGGAGGCAGCCACTGGAGACAGGGAGCAGGACCCTGGGGAAGATGCTCTGAGCATCTCATTTTGCAGCCTGGTTTCCACAGCAGGACCCCAACCCCACCCCCACCCCCGCCGGAAATTACCTACTGTGCAAAATCCAAAATAAAAGCCCATTCTGTGAAGGAAAAGATCCTTCCCTCTGGCAGATACCTCTCTTTTCAACTTCAGCAGGAAGCCTGAGGAGGGGGGAAGACCCCTGAAGCGAGGATGGGCGCCCGTGCGGAGGGGCTCGGGGTGGGCTGCGGCACCGACCCACCGCAGGGCTGGGCTGGGCTGGGGGTGGCCGGGGCAGCCCTGGGAGGGTTTGTGTCACCGTTTGGGGCCTGAGAGTCACGTTAGCGAAAACAAAGTGGAAACGAGCTGGCGAGCATGTGTTGTCAAGCTCTCCTCTTCCGACGGCTCCAGATGGGGACCACATGGAGTCCAAAGTAAAAGTGCAGCAAATGAACCTAATCCTCTAATTCTCTGCCTGCAGTGAAATGGGCTCTCACTGCTGGTCTCCTAATGAAAAAGCAAGTAAGCAGTCATCTGTCTAGGTCGCTCTTATTGCCTCTTATTGGCATAACTGAATTTTACCATGACTAGCTAAAGTAGCAGAGAGAAACAAATTATAGTCTATTTTCTGAGCCTGTTTTGCAACAGAAATAAGAAACATATTTTTCGTTTGGGAGGACAGCAACACACAGCTTTATTTCTTCCTTCTTTGGACGGGTTTTGTTTTATAAAAAGCAATTTCCCCAACTTTTCTAATTACCCACCGTAGCCCTTTGATCTCCCTCTAACCTTGCTATTAATTACTTCTCTAAATACAGCAGCAGCAGCAGCTTTTCATAAGACTTTTATTCTTCTCGGGACCTGATACAACTTCCATCAAAGTGAGTAAAAGCCTTTCAATCCACTTTAGACAAAGGGCCTTGCATCAGGCTCTTTGTGAAAATGCATAATCCACTATTAAAAATAAGGCAGGTCACTCCTCCACCCTTCTCCTTCTGTTGATTTTAGTGGAAGTGAATCAGCACAAACATAGAAACCCTAACACTGATAGAAAATAATTGTGTCTCCAGTAAGTACTGTGCAATATGCAAATAAAGGACTGCCTGTTTCTCATGCTAAACATCATGTACAGTGTTGCTTTATTCACCAAAGAGGCTAACAAACTCTTTGGTTTTTTAATAGCATGTCCTGAAAAATAATGAAAGGCAGGATTTCCACATGCTATTGTTTACTGCTGTCTAGACTATGCTGTGAAATGTACATGGCAACTCTTTGGAGGTAAGACCTTATTGTGTCCTGGCCATACAGCTGGAAATCATGTTCTGAAAGTCCTGGACATTCATGGGTAAGTATAGAATTAATTACTATTTTTTTTAAGTTTTTTTTAAGTTGTTTTTTTTTTTTAAGTTTTAAGTGTCTGATGAAATTACAGCACACAGCATAATCCAGTCAAATTGTAACTGCCATTATAACTACATATTTGACGTAAGAAGGGGACAGGCCAGTCTTCCATCAATGTTCTTGCAAAACTTTCATGAGGGTTTCAAGCTGTGTAGCTTGATGTTTAACACAAATGTGATTGTCATGGGAAAATTTTTAATCCACGAGGTGTGGAAATATGCTTACTCATTTCTTGAAATTCTTAAAATCCCAGTTACTCACACTGCTATGAAAGGTTTGTCTCTGTCTCCTTGATCCCCTCCTCATGAGCACCAGGGTTGCTGACATTCCCCTCTACCCAGCCTGAATCAGATCCAGTCCCACAGCCCCTCCTGTCAGGGGAGGGTTTCCAGCCCCAGCCAGTGTGGGGACTTTCCCTGACCTCACTCTGGTTTATCCAGGTCTTTACTGATCTGGAGATCCCAAACCTGAGCATCTATTCCCTTGGAGGGGCTCTACCTGCCCAGCACAGGCCTTTGCATTTCACGGAACCATAGAATGGTTTGTGTTGGAAGGGGCCTTAGAAATCATCTTGTTCTAACCATCCTGCTGTGGGAATTGTCCCTATAGACTTTGTTGGCACATTCCGCCAGCCTGGACTCCTGTGGTGGCAGCCTTGCTCTCAGGGCATCCACTGATTACCCTGGCTTGGTGTCACCTGCACACTCAATAGGAGAGCACTCCATCGTCTCCTTCAGATCATTGACAATGATTCTTCCCCTGCAGCTTAAACATGGTCAATCAGATCAATGTTTACAGTTCTGGGAAGGTAACACCTGCTTTCAGACTCTCAGAGATTTCATCTTCCATCCCATGGGGGAATTAATACTCTTTTCTTAGAGGCCAAAAACCAATTTTGCCTGAGTTGATCAAGGCAATTCCTCTATCACTACTTTGCCTCGAGTCTTGTCGTTATTACCTTAATTGTCTTCCCATCAAGGTAAATCAATTGGCTCTCAATATCTTCAACAGGGGAAGCTTGTCTTTTCCCATTACACATTCGTCCCATGAAGCACTTGCATCATCTCTGCTTCTCTCCTTTTTCTTCTCCCGGAGACCTTTGATTTTCTTCCCTTTACCACATTTGCTGTCATC
Organism: Arenaria interpres; assembly: GCA_013399435.1. Classification (NCBI taxonomy): domain Eukaryota; kingdom Metazoa; phylum Chordata; class Aves; order Charadriiformes; family Scolopacidae; genus Arenaria; species Arenaria interpres. The sequence goes on along the minus strand of VXAK01001645.1, from coordinate 19,927 downwards.
CTTCTTTTCTGCCAGTCTTGTATTTTCTGTCTCATCTTTTCCTGTCATTTTCTACCTCCCCATAAGTCTCCTTTTTCCCATGGTTCCTGTCCCTCTTACTGGTACTTTTTGTCCTCCTTAAGAACAGTTTTTCTTTTGCTACTACTCCATAGTTGTAGTCTTGGAAGATACTTTGATTATATCAAGTCAGAGCATTCCCAAATGTTACGACCTCATCTTATCAGTGCAGCCATCAAATGCGGGCAAGCAGCCAAGCCAAGACTCTGTTCCGTGAGAATACACACTCCCAAAGGCACTGTCAGGAGAAGGCATTCCCTCAGGCTGCTCGTTTGTCTTTATTTCAAAGCACTTCAATTTCAAGTTCAAAACCCAGTAACAGGCAAGAAGAAGCTGAAGCTTTCTGAATTCTCTCTTATGGGCTTTCAGAGTCTTTATTCAAGGATCACTTTCTCCTTGCAATGGGACTTGCTCTCCTAAATTAGTCAGTTATTTCTGAAAGGTGTACCCTTGAATAACCCTATGGAAGGGGTTATTCTATGGAAGAGAGAGACATTATCAAAAATTCAGAGGTATCACGACTTTAGACTGTGGTCCTGTGAGGTTTAGACCATAATATGACTTATTTTAACCTATTAATTGCATTAGTTGACATTTTCATTACTTGAGCTGAAAAATAAAATATTTTCAGTATATTTTTTGGAAAATAAATGGAACAAAAAACCCCAAACATTTTTCTTATTTTCATTTAAAGGCAAGTGAAAATTATAATTTAATCAAAATCCTGAAAAATCCTGAATAAGAAGAGACTGTGTATTGTAGAAGACCAGCTAAGCTTAACTGAACTTAAATGATAAATTGGAGCTGGTCTTATAAGAATAATACATTTTAAAGTGACACTTCAAAGACAAATATTTTTCAAAGGACAAGTTCACAACAAACTTGTGGAAGCCTTATAATGACAGCCAAAAAAATTCTACTGGTAGAAGAAATGAGCGAAATTGCAAGCTATAAAAGATGTCGTGGGGGAGAAAGTATTACAGAAGTGTATTTTAAAAAACATATTTTCTTATGATACAAAAGTTCAGTCATTTTTGTTTCTCACCTTGGAGTCATGTTAGAGGTCAGTTTTCTTTTGGAATAGCTGGTATTTTGGTCCTGTAGAAAACTCAACATCTATGAAGAAAGCCTGTGTGCTTTGACAAGTATGACCTGGAATCTGAACATATCCACCTTCATTAATGTGCTTGGTTTTTCTGGAAAAAAAATGCGAAAATAAATGCATAAACAAATCCAAGTAATACAACAGCTCGTTGACTTTAAAACATACAGACAAAACAGCAGGTAATTTTCTTTTGTCCTTTTAAAATCAGATTTGTGGTGATCGTTTGGGGTGAGATCTGTTTGGGCTTTTTTTGTGTTGGTGGGCATATATTGTTTTACGTACGTGTGAAATCTTAAATTTGTATTGTACGTGCTGTGTACTTAGTACTCTATATTCATTTTGGCTCAGAACTTACTTCCAGGAGCAGATCCAAATAAGCTCAACTTCTTTTTGTTATTTTTCTTTTTCTTATTCCCTTCTGCAGAGCTATTTGCTAAATCTCACCATTTTTGTGGTTGTTCTGGACTGTGATGTGTTCTCTGATACCTTCTGGGGTTGGCACAAAGGAGCGTTCTCTAACCACTGAAAATAAAGGTGTTCAGCCTTAACAACATCAAAGGTTTCCTTCAGGTTCTTCTGGTTTGTTCACCAACTTTCCTAATTCAGTGGAGGACACAATTTTTCCAAGAACTGTCTTCCTTGTAGCTTTCGTAGCAGCGGTCCTCCTCGCTAAGAGATACCAACAGTATTAACCAAACCTCTGCTGTAGGCACCAGAGTGCGACATGTATCTTGGATGCACCCCGAGTCTGCTACTTCCGTCACAGGGTCCAGCCAGCTGTGATGAATTCTTACAAAACTCAAACTTGCTTATTAACTTGTTGCAATTTAGATCAGCCAAAATCTCTCAGTCATTATCTTTTTGCTTTGGCAATGCAGAAGGATTTAGTCTCATTTCCTACTAAATCTAGGCATGGGTGTTGCAGGATCTAAATTCAGTTTGTTTCCTCCTTTTACTGCCCTGAATGTTTATTATTAGTAGGTTTGCTCTAACAGCATCAGTTGTTACCCTTCTCTTAATTCTGCATCCAGTGACAGAGAGTAAGTAAAAACATTAATTGATATTACTGATTCACAGTGACGTAAACAAGAACAAGGTATTTAACCAACACATTAATACCATGAGTCACAGGGCAAATTTGTAAAATTGATGGGTTTGTCAATTATGGACAAAGCAGATAAAGAAGACAGGTTTATGAGTGACTTTGTAAACTTCCCTTCTGATAAGGGAATCGTGGAATTAATTTGTCTTGGATATAAGGCAGAAGAGCTTTATTGCTGCTTTAGTTTGTGCCAAATGGATACCCACACCAAAAGCCCTTCCCCGTATCTGGGATTGCAGAGGGCTGGGAAGAGTGTATGGTTTTATTGGACAAAAGGGCATAGCTGGAGAGAACAGGAGATTTTGCATGTCCAAGCCCATCGCTGGGTTTGAAGGAGCTGCTTGGCACAGTTTGCCCTGGCTGGTGGGCCTGTGATTAGTTCCCAGCACTGCTTCTGTACCACCAAAGGGCACGAGTGTGGGTGTACATTTGAATATCTGCCCGTATTCATAACCGATGCAACTGCTTTTAGTTTCGAACTATGCTGGAAAACAAATGCGTGTTACTTTTAACAAATCCACTGATATTGATCCATACAGTTTGTGAAAAAGGTAGGAAAGTCCTTTTACTAACAGAAAAGAGTAGGTCTTAACGATGTCATGCTGTCCCTAACCAAAACAACTGTTTCAAAAGAGCAGCCTGACATTCACTGTTTATTGTGATAATAGCTTTTTACTTTCCTGCTGCTTCCTGAAAGCGATTCCTCACTGTTTACCCAATCTGCAAGGGGAAAAACAGAGTGACACACCCAGGGCTTCCATTTAACTGTCCATCGGTAATGAATGAGGAAACCTCTCACAAGATCACTGTTCACCAACACGCAGTTTGGTGAGTACACTGTGACAAGCACGTTGTTCTAACCTGCAGAGAACCATCATCCTGCGAGGGCTGGGAGCAAGGGGAGGAAAAATGGATGCATCCGAGACCGACAAAGTGTTCCCTTCTCAGAAGGCTTGAGCAAAACTCTGCAGTGATGCCCAGCTGTGGGGGAAAAGAAAACAACAAAAAAAAACAAACCAAAACAAAACAAAAAAAAAACCCAGAACAAGCAAATAAAAAACTAGAAAAACACCACAAAAGAGGTTGGAAAGCAGCAGACAGAGTTCTCCTTTCTTCCCCTCTTGCATCTGGTGCAAGGCAGGAGGAAGAGTGGAGGATGTCAGTGTGATCATCCCAAGAGGAGGACATCAGTGTGATCATCCCCACTTTGCCTTGTGTTCTTCAACGATGGATCCTGCTATAGACTCCTCTTACATACGAACCATGTTCACTCTGCACACTCAACACCAGCTGAAGATTGGTTGAGCTACTGTAGCTCCTGCACCCATCTCAATGGAAATTGTAGACAAGACTAATCTTCTAGCTCAACAAGGCTTTTATCTTTCGGTGTGCTTAAGGATGCCACAAAATATACCTATCCAATCCAATTATTAGCGTTCATGCTAGAAGGTAACAGTTCTCTTGCAACACAGAGTAGCACTGACAGTATTTTCCTGATCAGCTTTTCCATTTGTACTTGATCCTACTTAAGGATAAAGACATGTTTTCAGATTTGTTGATGGAAGTTTCCCCGAGCACACAATCACCTTTCCATGGAAATTTCCCTTAGCCCCAGTCAGAATCACCTTTCCATCACCTTCTGATTTTTCCAGAGGAACCTCAAGGAGCACATCCTGGGCTGGATCCTTCAACAGATCTTTGCTAGAAGTTTTGATATTTTTATACCTGAGGCTGCCAGATGGCAGGCACAGCTTTACAATTTCTTTTTTATTGTATTCAAGGAATATTTTTGCCTTAGGGAAATGGTCCCAGTTGGTTTTCAGTGCAGTTTCTTCTGGGAGAGCACTAGCAGACACCAGCGTGACCTGCTGCCTCTGCCATAGAGACAGCTCTTGGGACAAATACTGCTTTATCAAAGGGAAATATGTCTGCAAGGAAGGCAGGGGCATACATGCATTTTGATCATTTCAGTTCCGGGATTATTCTGTATATTTCTAAGTAAAGCTAGCTACATGAAGCCATTGGGCTGCCTATCATCACTCCCCTTTGACAGAGGATATAATTGATTTTAAAAGTATGAGGGCACTGAGTTCACGTGCAAAATAATAATAGTGGTTATTATACGTATATGTCTCAATATTGCAGAAATATTAGCTAACTGAAATACCTTGTTTACAGCTGAAATTACAGTAAAAAAGAAAGCTAGAAAAGTCTTATAAGAAACCATTCACTAGCAGTTCTGATGATCATGTTTGCAACCACTGTAAATAATAAAATTCATCTTTGGGAACATAGAAGAAAGACTATTCCTAGAAAAAAGAATATTTTTCTTAGAAAGGAGCAATTCAGGGAAGAGTTTAGGGAACATCATAAATAATTGCTTGGAAATGTGCTCTAAGCTCAATCTGTGGAAACAGAGGTAGTGCACTCTTTCCATAACAAAAGGAATGGCAAGCAAACCCAGTAGAAACAATAGTAATGCCACCTAGCTGCCATTTCATGGCAGGTTTCAAAGCACAAAAGAAGTAAGTCAGGATGGAACAAATGCTGAATATTTTTTTGTTCTGCCAAAATGACACCATGTAACATAAATCAGGGGAAAAAATCATTCAGAATAAATGGAACATGTTATTATGCCAAAATGAAGAGTCTAACAAAATGAAATATTTTATTTTTATTTTATTTTATTTTAGAAGTATTAAAATGCTTTTATTTTGCAGTGAAGTTTGAATGAAAATATCATTTTCAAACTCGGAGTTTCATTTTAAACTTTACAGGGCAATTTGTAGATTTTTTCCATTTCCCTCCTGACATTTTCAAAAGGCCAAGAGTGCATTTCTCATGGACAAACAGGTCAGACCATGTTCAAAGCTGCCTTGCCTTGTTCCTTACATTTTCCTTCCCGGTGCCCTCAGGAGCCAGGAAAAAAAATATTTTCTCTATGCACAGCTTTAATGCCATTTTCTTCCCCCATCTTCCAGCAACTGATGGGGTGGATGGTCCCTGGGAGAGGACAGAGCACCTGCATGTTGTCAGCCACCCTTTCAGGGTCTCCTGCTTCACCTGCATGCACAGAGCTAAAGGAGATGCTAGATTTGAGGGCTAAAAGGAAATTCCCTCAATGCCAGAGTACCAGGGGCATTTGCAGGATCTCAGACCCCACTTCCTCAGTACAAAGGGCCACTCAATCCATCCCTTCCTTCTTGGGAGAGGCTTTTAGGGTTTGGGGGTGTCTGAGTTGGCTCCTGTTCCCCACCCATGATAGGCAATAATTTAGTACCTTGGATTAGTAATCAGGCTGAGAAACCCCAGTCCAAGTTAATGCACTCCATTTAGGAGATGCTGGATGAAATTTAAAACCTGTGAGGTCAGACTGCTTGATCTGACCTGCTGGTTCCTTCTGCCCACAAGGCCCCAGTGCATAGCCAGGATTTAGCAGGAATACTCCCCACTTACCGGCACGTAAAATACTGTTACGTGATATCCAACGTTTTAAACAGAATGTGCCTTGCAAAGGACCCCATCTGACCTTAACTGGAAACAAGAAGAGTCTGTGCTTTTGGATTAAAGGCCCTCATACATTAGTAATAAATCTAATAAAAGAAATTGATTAGTTCCTCAGCAGTGGCCAGACCTTAGGGCAGATAATGGTGCTCTCAGTGCTGGCAAGGAATAGGCTGTGCAACGTACTCATGACTGTGTGGCCGCCGTGGTTTGTATGAAACCAGAGCCCCTGCTTAGCACTTTTAGAACCAAATCTAGAATAAATAGTTAATGTGCCTATGCATCTTCAACATGATATGGGATTATGAGAAACCTTCTCACATTTAGGAGGTGCCAAAGGTCACACATGACAATGTTACAAAGAAGATAGGAAATTCTAAGACCCTTTTAGCCGGAAAGAAACTTTTTAGTCAGGTCTGTTGTGACAGTACAAGGGGTAAAGGCTTTAAACTAAAAGAAGGAAGGTTTAGACTAGATATAAGGAAGATAAATTTTATGATGCGGGTGGTGAAGCACTGGGAGTGGTAGATGCACCATTCCCAGAAACATTCCAGGTCAGGTTGCATGGGGCTGTGAGCAGCATGATCTAGTTGAAGATGCCTGCTCAATGCAGGGGGGTTGGACTAGATGGTCTTTAAAGGTTCCTTCCAACCCAAACCATTCTATGAATCTATGATTCTAAGAAGATGTTTTGTGCTAACAAGGAAAGAATCATCCTGTATTTTGCCACTACCTGCAGTAACATATCATACGTGACAGAGGTGTTTCTGGCTTCGAATGTGACAATGCATACCTTGGCTCCATGTTACATGTGTACATTCATCCCACATGCAAGTATTGCAAGCAAACCAGGAGGTATTTTGACCGGTATTAAAATTCACACTTTTACCCAAGATTAATTCAGAATGTGCTTGATTTCTTGCAAGGAATTTGTAAGGAAACCTTAATCTAAAGTAAAATCTGTGAAATTAAAGGTGACGAGTGTCTGGGGCTCTGTTGCTCTACTTTTCAACGTGCATTTAAAAATGCAGTGACAGGACTTGGTCCTGTGCGTTATATTGGCGCTCGGTTATGCGTGTGATTGGGACGTCAAAGCATTTTGCTAACCAGCCTCCTTACACACTGGGCAGATCTTGATGCTGTCTGATCTTTAGCTCTACTCCTCTGATTATCCATGCTATATACATGTTATCTCACTCCTGACATCTGGTCTGCAGTCAGCCATTCCCAGTGCAATAAACCTGGGACGTACACCATAAGGGACTTTTACAGGTGGTTGGCCCAGGAGCCAGGGTTTACCCTGGCTCAGACAACAGAGGCAATTTAGGCAGTACCCATCATGCAACCTCGAACATTAAGATGTGTTTTGTTGTCAGAATGCTGCAAAGATTTCAAGGTGGTACAGAAAATGAAAAACAAGTTTCAGATTGATGTGGGATTCAGAATAGAATTGCAACCTAACAGAAAAGCCAAGCTTTGCAAAAAAAAATATCAGCACGGGAAAGTTCTTTTGCACATGTCGGAGCCAAGAGCAACACTTCCCTCTGGGTCAATCTTCAGTAATGGTCATTGCTGGATTTTGAACTTTACAAGAAATGCCCTACTTAGAACTGCAAGGATAACTTGAGGCGTAAGTCTTTTAACTTCCATTCTGATTACTGTGCTGTTACTCATTCAAATAATTTTGTTCCCTAAAATTTGTTTGCGGTATTTCTGATCAAAAGGAAGTGAGTACATTTTTAAAACCTGCAGAGCTCTCCAGAACTGGTAACATGGATGAATAGTTTGTAAGTAATTATTTTATACTAGGTTTGTTTATTGTTATAGTGATGTGACTCCACACTAATGATACCATTGAAATTACAAACTGAAAAGACAAATTTAAAAATGGATAGTTCTTGGATAGTTCTTTTGGATACAATGGATAGTTCTTTTCCATTTGAATTTCTCTTCCTTTAATTTCTCCATTCCACCGCCAGATCTCTGAAATCCTCTATATGGAATTATTAACTCTCAAAATTTTGAATTTATACTGGTACACTCAATGAGAAAGATCTGCCATTTCCACATTTATGAAACTAGAATACTTCTAGAGAACTTGTTTTACATCTTTGGCTCATTGTATTCAGGTGGGTATAACATAGAAAACAAGGGGTATAATTTAGATTTGATTCACCAATTCAAATCGATAATAAATACCCTGGCATCAATGGGGCCAACAAATGTGAAGAATTGATGAAGAAATTGTGGATCACATCTGCATGCATTTCCAACCACTATGTGTGCAGTTATTTTGTCTGAAATGAAAAAAAAACACCCAAGAACTAATAATTGCATTCATTTCTGACTTCATTGTTTCTGTCCAGAGTATTGCAATCAGTGCACATTCCTCTCTGCTCATCATTTCTAGTTTAGGGACCAGCTGATGGCATGGTGGACTTGAAATTCTGATATGCTCTGACTGGACAAAAATTAATAAATTATATGGCCCAATAAACTCACACTGTGGACTTACGAAAATAATGCACACATCTGGGTAAACTCTTGGGTGAAATTACTTGCTCACAATGCATATTTTTCATCATCATATAGCACTTATACACACCAAGAAGCTAAGTCCAGGACTAGAATACCAGAAGTACTGTAAACCACAATTGGTCTGAAGCTCATGAAATCCACCCTTTGTATTACAGATTTCAGTGGGATTTAAATCAGGGACTTAATTACTTGAGAAAGCTTGCGCAGCATAACATTATGAATAATTGCATTTAATATTCTCATGGCATTATCAATATATATGGTGATGTACAATAAGTAGACTGCCCTAAGTGATTCATAAATCTGTTAATTTATAAGTGATTAAGTTAAACAAATGCACAGTGGAAAAATAAAAAGATTATTAGTGTCTAAGGAAAAACATTATTCTTCCCATCCTTGCCCTGCGCAGTATTTTATATGTGGTGTGCCTTGCTATGTAAGACAGAGAGTGAAAGAGCACAATTGCCTTATAGTGTGATGGATCTGTCATGTGGAGAAGTTTTTTTTTTTTCCTAAAAGCCAAGAAATCACTTGTCAATGTCAAGTCACCCATCCCCAGTGTGACATTCGCATTGTGAGTGGAAGCACAGCTCGGGGGACGACAAAGCAGCATTGCACACTCGGATCCCATAACTGAATGTGAACAAATGTAATACTCAAGTTTAGCTTTCATGATGAAATAAAAGATATCTCACCCATGAAAGGGGATTATTATCTCTGGTATAGAAGCGTGACCCCTCATTAAAATATCCATGGTCAAGTCCATCTCTTCCAGTGAGAGCTTCTTTTTATTCCGTGGCATTGTTTTAGTTGTCAAAGCCCACATTTTAGTTTGAATCAGACTGTGGGAATTAGAAGTGGATCCAGTCAAATTCTCATGGAACTTTTACCAGCTCTATTTTTTCCTGTAATGCAGCACTTTACTGATCACTGATGTTACTTTGCAGAAGTTAGTATTTCTTAGCTTTTTGTTTATAGTGAAATCAGTCAAACTTTTACTGTGTTGCAAACAATTTTTTTTCAAATCTGCTAACTAAAGAAGAAACACTATTCTTAAAGGCAGTCAAAACAGAATAAAAACAGGATAAAAACCCCTACTTTTTGGTGTCTTACTATTTCATAAAAAATCAAGATGTTGAGGGCAGATTTTGATTTAAAATTATAACTCTTGAATTCTTGAATAATTATTGTTTAATAATTATTCAGATCTTGTGTCTGTTATTTGCTCCGTAGCTGAATATTTACACCTAACTGAGCAAAGTTGTCTGTAGATTGAGAATCTATTAAAAAGTATGAAGAAGTCAGCCATTAATGCAAGGGGATACTAAGCCCTTTGCTATCATCTGTAGCATTTGGAGTGTAAAGATGTACCGTGTCTTCATTACCCCCAATTAATTAATGTCAGCTATGTAGTGATGATGCTTCAATACCACGGATATTTCAATTAAACAGGGGTGGCTGCTTCCTATAGACAGTTATGCTGGACTCTTGCTCAGGCAAGCATTTGTCCTGTTTTCAGAGGCTTCTCTTTTTTCCAATCTCACTAGAAATCAGGGATTAATTCAAGCAAGGGTAGATACATTTTTTTAAATCCTTTCAAGCATCAATGTGAAACAGACCCTTCTTGAAAAGGAAAATTAACTGGGGCCAGAGAGCAGTCAGTACATGTACTTACACTGAACAGTTAGCTAGCTCCTGTAAAAAAAGGAGGTACCATTGAAAGGGTGATAGTGACTGATTATTAAAAGAAGCAAGGAAAGGCATAGGAATAGAAATCTGAGGGGATGACAGGAGACACATGGGAGAAGTTTGGGATGGATTTAATTCCTGTGTTTGCTTTACAAACAAGCAGAAGCTCTGTTTCCATGGGTAAACACCCATCAGATGTTTCCAAGAGCTGGGAAGAATGTAAAGGCAGAAAATACTTCAAGACAGTAAGATCTCTGGAGGAACAAGTAACATATACATGTCTTGGTGTCCCTGGGCAGGATGCCAGCGTGGGAGGTGGTGCTGGGTGAGCTCGGGTGCTGCAAAAGGGAATAGACAATGACATTTCTGCAATCTAAAAGTCACCTACTCACCACAGAAGCAGCATAAATTATAGTATCTGATATCGTATACAGAGTACCTAACGTCATATATCTTCCAAGTAAGGTACTCTTCCACAGGATGAAGGATTTTAAGCTGATGAGTTGTTCAGTCTGCATAGGTAGATGCTTTTTGTATGTGTGAGTAAGCTATAGTGACCTTCAAAGGCACAGTAACCAAAAAATAATATGTTTCTTGTAATGCTCCACAAAGCACCCTTTGGCAAAAGAACACATTAATTCAACAACCTCTGAGGTATTATTTGTAAAAATACATCATTTCCCATATTGGATATCACCCCCAGTTAGCTTCCCCTTGGCCAGTAATGTAAAAACACTTCACTTTTCTCCATTTGCAATTTTCTTTTGTATACATTCTTCCTCTACTTCAGCTGAGGGGAATTTAACATTTATGTTCCAAGTTCTTCCATGAAGCCTTACCCCTTGATTCATATACGTTCTGACAACATACTTCAAGTGCTTTATTTTAATAAGGACTGTTTTCATTACACTGTTTGGGATTTGGTGGGAGAAACACACTTGGAGAGTTGTCTACCTCTTAAAAATGTACCTAAAGGCCTTTAAGGTCCTGTTTCTTGGACCATAAAACTTGTCTGTGATGATTGAAATGAGAATTCTGTTTGACCTTTTTGTGACTTAATTTCGCGCTTGATTTCCACTGCTGCCGCTACTCTACCTCAAAGACCATAGCTGTGTCCCTCCGAAGGGGGGGTTTGCTCAGCAGTGCTGGATGGAGAGGTGAGTGTCTGTTCCGTGTCCGACCTTTCCTTCTGCCTAAACCAATTACTCAATTTTGATGCAGAACTGACCTTTTAATCTCAAAATAAAAAGCACGTATGTTTTCAACCCTCTTCTATTGGAGTGCCTGTCTAATGTGGCCATATATGGTACGAGAACCGCATACTCTTCATTTATTCTTAAAATATCTTTCCCTCCCGTTTTTAATGATGGAACAATTGTAGCCTATAAATGTATATTTAGTATCATCTAAATTCACTGATTGATCTACTGGATATTTCTGTAAATGTTGCTCCTGATACTTTGGTTTCACTCATGTAAACAGAGCAGTGACTCACGTCAGGGTCTGTCCAACACACACATACCTGTAATCAGTACCATCTGCCACCACATGCCCTAGTAAACCGTTGCCTCTTGTCCTTTTAAATCATTGCTTCTTGTCCTTGTCCTTTACCTAATTCAGTCATTCTTGAAGCAATAGCAAACAGTTAAAACACAGACACATGACAAGCTTGCAGATTATAAGTGCAATGCCATTGCTTTTTCTAAATCTGGGGCAAGAATTTAGTTTCTGCAAACCCGCAGAAGGAGAAAGTTTTCTAATTTTGAGCTGAGAGCTGTGATGCTGAGGGCAGTGCTGCAACTTCACCATCAGCAGTGTGGAAATCATTAGCAAGGGTCACCATAGGTCCAATGGCATTTCAATCTTCTGGACCTTCATTTTTTGACATTTATGCGGGGAGATGGCCACGATTGATTCTTAGTGATGGGATGTGCCATGTACTCAACCGCTTCATCACACAGGCTGTCAAATAGCCTTCCACAGATAACAAGCATAGAGTGCTGTTAATCAGGACTCAACAGCAATTTCCAGTCAAACAGTCTCTACGGGAAAACAATTTTTTCTGTGCACTTTAATAAGTTGCTTTTGGATGAGCAATGCCAGTTGGAATCAAACACTATTTTCTCCATGAATAAAATCATAGATAAGTTAAAAAGTCTAAGATGAAGTGTGTGAATGCTTTCCTACCACAGGTAGCACAAGTAGAGGCAAAGTGGACTGAAAGCCGCTAGAAGAAGGTGGAACATTGATAAGACAATCAAATGTTGCCTATATTTCAAAATAGATGACTGTCTGAAAATGAGCACATGTAAACCTCATTTTTTGAACTTGTGGTACAGCTTCTGGAGACGAACCCTTCCAGATTCTCCACCGGCATGAGTCTGGTGGTGCCATGTAAACAGATAACAGCAAGAGGTCCAACGTGGGTGCCACAGCTGCTTTATCGCAACTGTCTTCTTGGTATCCACAATGTCACCATAACAAATCAGTGTGCTAAAGCACTCACACACATGTCTAAGGCACACGTTCATGAATGAACTTCCATCCAGGAAGCCAAGTGGTGTCCTGAGTTGAAGCCCCTCAAAAATGCCTGAGGAGAGTAATTTTGGTTAGTTCCTGTCTGAATGAGGGAAGTGTGAAGAAAGGGAAGGCGACCGTGATTATAAGTATGTCCCTTGCAAATTGGAAATTAGCAGAAGTGTTTCTTACAGCTCAGCAGTTTCCTGTTAGCTCAGCTGGTGAGAGCAGGCAAACTTGGGACCTCCCCTGGGATCCACACCGTGGAAACCCATCTGACTTCTGCTTAGTCGAAATCTATGAGATTATCTTTTAAATCAGCTAAGCACAACGGATTCCTGGTGCATTAAACAGTAAGACGATTACTTAAGTCAGCAGGGCAATTTCTGGTGAGGCATCACTGCCAAAATGCCTGACAGCTCGTTGGTATGGTGAACCATATTCACTTTGCAGACAGAATAAAAAAAAAAAAAAAAAGGAAGAAATACTATAGTTCAGGCTCTGCAGAGGAATAGCAGATGCACGCAGATGCTGGGTGACAGCTGTGGAGCGAGGAGCAGGACCAGCACCGGGAAGAAGGCTGCAGCGATCATCCATCCGTTCAACAGCTCAGTCATTCATCTGGAGCTGTCAGCTCGACCCAGGGCTCTTCCAGGCAGACTTCGCCCTGCTCGCCAGCAACAGTGATAATGATACCTCATACAGATGAAAAGCCAATTACAGAAATAAAAATCACAGGCCTAACAAACCATGTTTAATCTTATGGGCTATTATTACCTCCGTTTTTTCATCTCTCATTTACAAGTACTCTCATTAGAATATAAGGTCTTTCTGGATGGGACCTGCATTAAAATTCTGCCCCCAGTGAGGCAGCATTAGCATGGGATTCATATTGAAAATAATACAACTAGAATCCTTATTAATTAAGTCACCAGTGTGTTTCACCTTGGCATAATGAATTATCTTAGGCAGCATAAGTTCATTTAAAAATTGGTATATATACATCAATACTGCCTACAGTATCCTTTAAATCTCAATTAATGTGCTTGGGGAAAGGTATTGAGTAACAACTTATTTCATTTGTCTGTACAGAAATCTTAACAAGTCCACTTATCTTTACAGGACTAATGAAGCTGAGTATATCTTCTCTCAGTGTCATCCAGTTATCTATTACTGTCCTGCTTAGAACACTGTCTTATTATTAAAGGAGTAAAAATAATATACCTGTAACTATAGAATAAAGTGTATCATATTCTTTTTTTATATTTCTTACCCTGTCATTGCACATTTATGCAACATTTTTAAGGATCTGACTTTTCATTTTATAAACAGCTAGCAAATCCTATAGGAGATTTCCCAGAGTAGGTTTTGAGATGAGCAAAAAATTACCAAGGTAAAACCAAAGAACATTTCCTATCATCTGTTACATTCAGATTCAAAAGCTGCCAATAAGAATATATTTCACATTTCTTTTCTATTTCACATTTCTTTATTATAAGAGAAGGTAGAAGAAGATGTTAGAGATCAAAGGATGCATTTTCAACAAATACATCTTTCTCTCATGCAGCTTTGGTGCTTGGATTTATTATTTTAAGACTTTAAATGAGTTCCAGGGTCACAAATACATCAAAAAATAAGGAAGGTTTTGAGGAGGTTTGGAGGAAACCATAATGGCAAGCTGAAAATGAAGACATCACTTGCAATATTTCCATAGTGCCAGGAGCTGACTTTTCACACCATTCAAGATATGAAAGGTGATACTCAAAGTCTTAATTAAAGCTGAACATGTAACAAGCTTGAAGCTAAGAGCCAAAACAATCCCCACCTCAGAGAAGAGTCAAGAATATCCTGAGCAAGGATTCTATTCAAGCTTTGCATTCCTCCCCACTCGAAGGCAGAAAGTGTGGAATTCACTGGACTTCAGGACAGCAAATCTAAGCACCGAGTAGATACCACTTGGGTGGATATCCTCTTTTCCTGATGCGTCAGCCCTCTTGATCCCCTCAGGGCTCAGGTGTGCTTCATGCAACCTTGCCTGTTGGAGAGGGGCTTTGCTTTGACCCCAGGAGGGCATAGTCTGCCATTACCCGGATACTCCGGAGAATGTGCTGGGGACCCTGGGTAACTGTTAAGCTATCCCAGCATCCCCACTGTGTAATTTACTGATTCTTTGGGTGAAGTTAACTTCTTGTTAACCAGTTATCTTGAAGCAATTATTAACTCAAGACAGACTAATACAAAAGCCGCATGCATATTTGCATTGTATATTACACAATAAAAATATGTTTATAATTATTTACACCGTATAAAATAAACAATGCGGTTACAAAAGTTCAGCTTCAGCTGCTTACACCAAATTGTATTTGAAAGCTTCTTGCTAATGAATGCAACCTGAGATGAAAGCACATGAAAACCCACTTCCCAGCTAAGGAGCCTGTTAAAAACACATTCCCAGCAAGACAGATGGACAGAGGGAACATAGTCCCTAGAGAATCAGAACAACAAAAGGAACAAAAGAAAATATCCCTATTGAAGCTGTGCTGGCTTCCTAGAGAAGTCCTTTCACACAGATCAGGCAAGGAAATGCTCTCTGATATGTGCAGAGGTAGTGGAAAGTCCACCCAAACCCTGGGGAGGGGTCACTCTGAGGTGATTAAAATGAAAATGTGAAAAACCAGCACCACCACTACCACCACCAACAAAACATCGCAGCAAAGACCCACCAGAGAGCCAACCCTTGAGGAAGAATAATTTCAAATGGGAATACAAGCTTAACGATACACCAGTTAGCCTCCTGCCCATTTATGGGAAACAGAGACACACAGCAAAAGAAAAGGACCCTGGTGAACTTTTAGAAACAAGTCTCTGGCTTTAATCTAATTTTTTGTCCCTTGAGCACAAAAGCATTACCTCTTCAGTTCCCTTAACAAACTTCAGAGGACAAAGAGGGGTCATTGACTAATGTGGTTACACGGTCACTTTCTACAGTCTCTGCCCTACCTAAAGAAATGAGAAAAATCACAAACTGGATCACACAGAACAAGCTCAATCTCTACGTGGCATTGGTAACTTGAGAGTCTATTGCCTGGCTGGCATGTGATCTTTCCTTGGCTAGTTACTTGTCTCTGCAATTCTCCCTGCAGGGTAGGTCAGTAACAGGGTACAAGATCCTGATTCCAGAGGGAATTAGATGTCAAGACAGAGTTGGACTGTAATGTGTTCTAACACTTTCAAATAAAAAGAAGACAACCACAAAACCGCAAGTGCTACAGCAATGAAAAGTGCCTGTTTACAAGGTCAAAGCAAAGAGCAGCTCAGTGAGTAGAACGGCATCTCAGCTTGAGTTACTCTGGGAATGGACTAAAGTCCTGTTGTGAGCATTCAGGATGGGTATCAGGTGTCTTCCCAGCTCTCCATCTCAAGGTTGCCTGACTGATCCTGTCTGCTGGAGTCCTCATTAAACTGGTCACAGAGAACAGCCCTGGAGGAACTTCCTGCAGCCCCTCCACCCAAGTGTCCTGTGGTTCTGCAATGGCCCCTCAAAAACAGCCAACGCAGGAAGAACAGAAACAGACAGACATTTCTTGACAAAACAACACCTTAGATTACCTCTGATGTGGACTGGAAAAATAAAAAGGAAAAAAAACCCAACAAACAAATAAATAACAACAACAAAAAGTACCTAGCAGTAATATTTCTGAACTGCTACTTTGTCCTTCTCATGCTGTCAGCCAGAACCCCATCCACACATTGTCTGGCAAACACCGATCATCTTGAGCATCACAGACCTTTTAGCAAGTTCTAACAATGGTGTCTTCATCTAATTCCCATTTTGGGAAGAATTTGAATAATCGGCAAGTTGTTAGGTCAGACCCTTGGAGCTGAAAAGAAGTAAGTAGAGATCAGACAGCTACATTAATGCAGACAATGCAAGTAAGCCTGAGAAAATTTCCACTGCAGTCATGTATGATACTACAATTAAGACAGTGCCACCTCTGGAAAATCTTACCATTAATTAAATAACCCTCCACCATTGCTGTCTCCCACAAGTAACTGATTCTGACAACTCTAAATCTTTGGTGTCAGACTGCTCATGCTCCTTGAATGCCTCCTGATGCTTGTGCAAGACACAGACGTTGGCAGCTTCAATACAATGACATGATCAAAAGAACATTAAGTGACAAGATAAGTAGTCCAGATAATAGCCCCTGGCAATCCTAGGTGTGTAGGTGTCAGCTGAAGCCCTTGAAATACAAGATTTCTGCATATCCACTATTTAGCTCATGCATTACTTCAGATAGTGGTGGATGCTCAGTGATTTTTGTGAGTTTTCAAGGTCACAGTGCCATCCTACATATTTTAAGCTTTTAAATTAAAGTGTTCAACAGGAGGCACTTCACCAGCAGCCTTCCTCTCTCATGCAACCAACAAGGCATGCAAGCAAAACCTTTCTGTCTGAGGACTGACCCCAGCGATTTAGACACAGAGTACATGACATGTGGTTAGACTAAACAAATATCTTTTGGAAAACATCCACTCTAAGCTTAACATCCCAAATGACAGAGAATCTTCCAAAAGCCACGGCAAGCTACTTCAATGGTGAAAATCAGTTGTCACAAAAAGCTCTCTCTGCAAAAAGACTAGATAAGTATCCTTTTCATTTGGGTTTTTTTTTCTGTCTTCCCCATTTAACTATGGGATATTGTTATGCACTTGAATGCTTACAAAAGGACTTAACCACCCTAATTATAGGCCGCAGGCAAACTGCTTTCTAAATTTCTCTTTGATGAGATAAATGGGTGAATTCCTTAAATTTCTCAGTGTAAGATTTTTTTAACAGACCTCAAATCATTCTCATGATTATGCCCTTTTCTTGTCACTCCTTCCTTTGTAAATATCCCATTAAAAAAAAAAAATATCCTTTATTCTACTCATCTTGTACATGGTCTGCATATCCCACTTCAGAATATCAGTTCCTTCCTTCTGCTTAGTTGAACTTCTTTGTGGCATTGACACTGGCTAGTTTCACAGACAAATCTGAGTCAAAAAGTGCTGTTATCTGCCCAGACTGAAGAGATTAGATAAAGCTTGTATTACTTTGCTTTTAGCTTGATTATACCTAACAGCATAACGACATAACCTTTGTTCTTAGCCTATTAGCACAGTTTTTAACACAGGTTACTGAGGCACCCAGCAAAGGCTTTGGCTGTTATTCTGTGCTTGCATAGCCACTCCCTAAGCACCAAATAAATGCATTAAATCTTGCTTGGGTATAACTCTAAGTGAAAAGCAGGCAAATCCTAAATGGTAATTGTCTTACAGTATTTTTTTTTCCTCAGAAACATCCCTCTTTCAGTGTACTTGTTATCATATATTTTGTTTATAAGTTGGCATGTCAAAAAAGTCGTGCATGAAACTTTTCTTGCGTGATCAAGGCAAACAGTAGAAAGATGCAGGAATATCAAGTTGCCATAAAAAGAGGCCTTAATGTTGAAATATCATGGGTATTTGTGGACTAGTCAGTGAGAAAAACCCAACCTTCCCTTCCATCTCTGGGAGCTATTGCTCTGTCAGTTGCTATTACCTTCTTCAGGTTAAAAAGCTTCACTTGGGTGAAGAAATAAGGCCAAAAATTAAAGGATGGCTTTGTTTAGGAAACATGTCTATTTACTCTGAGGGGACTTCTTGTACAATAAGACAGTGAAACACAACTTTATGGATTATGTCATGTTCTATGAAGTCATTGGTGCCACAAAAGATACTGGAGGTGCACTAAAATAATACATGGAAGCATATCTTGAAAAATTTTGGAGGCTGAATAAACTCCAGATGCTAGCTTTTCATACCATCTCAGACCAGTATGTGCTGAAACATTTGGCAGATAGAAAGCAGAAACTTGTTGCAGCTGGTGATATCCTTTGATGAGATCAAGCTTCAGAAACACAATGGTACCATTCAGTATAGAAATTATGTCATTTACTGTTAGTGAGATATGGTGCTCTCTTTACAGTGATCTTTCTTTATTCCCTTTGCAGGAGTTCTTGGAGCCGTGCAAATTCATCCCCTCCTACAATACAATCTCTCCGTTTCCTAAGACCCGTGTAAAAGAGATTTCAGCAGAGTCCTGTCTCACACCTCCAGCTTCCGCTGTCCCATCCTGCTGCCAGTACTGGAGAGGGATCTACTGCTGTTAATTCCCATCACCAATTTCTTCGTCTGCAGGTAAAAACTCCTTATTACAGCAAAATAGGGTCCTAAGTGTCTCGGCTTTTCTTCCTGTCATGGTTTTTATATGCTTCCTGTCAAGATTGTCTTTCCAATAGCTGGTCTGGCAATGGGAGCCCAGATCTCTAGGTTAAACTTTTCTCTTTTGAGTTCCCTCTTTAGTTAGCAGTATGTTGATCAAAGCTGTGGTTAATATTAAGATAAGATAGGAATGTCTTTTAAGCTGCTTTTAGAACCTTCTTTCAAGAATGAAGGAGCTACGTTTTTCTCATGAAAACAGTCATTTCTGCTATGGTACTTCCACTCCAATACGAAGTGGACTCATTGTTAACATTAAACCACTCTCACTTGAATGTCATTTAAACGCCTAAATAGGGACCAATAAGCACCATGACAGACTGACTAATGCATATGACAACAAGGCAAGACATAACCTTAAGGCAAGAGGGCGTACAGGTAATTAAGGTATTTCAAGCAGGCTGAGTCTTGATGATCTTCCTTCTAGGGGGCTGAGGGAATTGAATGAGGAAACTTCTGATTCTTTATTTCTCAGAAAATCCACAGTCCATCGGTAGAACACCAGAAGAGGTGAAAGGGGCAAATGTGACTCTCTAGAAGGGAAGAGAGGGACAGGAAAAGAGAGGGTGATCATCTTGACTGTAGTTTCTAGAAATATAACAGAATAAATAGTCATACAACTTGTACCACTTGGATGCCAGAAAAAAATAATTAATAGACAGTCAGTAGATTTGTCTAGAAGAAGCTAAGATAAATCAAATAAACTAGCTTTTATCATGATTCCATGAACATTGTTACTCTTAGAAAAGGCATATCTATATCATGACTTAATTACAGCATTTGACACCACTTTATACAATATTCTTATAAGCAAACTCTAGAAGAAAATACTAGGATCTGAAAACTGTCAGAGACATTGATCCTGGAAGGTATTTATTCATTTCTTCTGTTAAACTGAAAGAATTTCTCAAGTAAGATTTTACATTTGCTTCTCAAGACTTTATTTATTTGATTTAAAATATTTTCATTTGTTTGGAAGTATTTTCCATAACAAAATGGATGAAGGAATAAAGTATGCATATTAAATTTGCACACAATAATCCTCAAATACCTGCTGGTGAAAAGGAGTAGACTGAAAATGATCCTTATATTTCGAAAGAAAAAAACATGGC
>VXAK01001639.1:257-21414 GCA_013399435.1 Arenaria interpres | reverse complement strand
ACTTACTTCTCTGAAAGGCATCAGAAACATGACAAACTCAAGTTTCTGTAACAGCTTAGTGACATATACACTGTATTTACAATACCATCAGTTGTAAACTGAACATCATTTAGAAAATAATTGCCAAAATGCCTAAACAGTGCTGAAACCAAATAGTTAACATTTGCCTGGATACATACAAGCATTATTTTTATGATATATCAGATATGCTAGAGGGAGGAGCAAAAAGAGTAGTCCAGAGTACGTTTTATTAATATTGCTATGGGGTAATGTAATCACACTGAAATGGCGATCTACATGGCAGCTGAGATATTTTTGTTGTTTACAGAGAGAGATTACTTTCTCAGGGCTTGGGTCTTAGAAAAAAAGACACAATGTTTTTGTATTGACTCTATGGAGAGACAGTAAAAGGACAGGACTACAGTAGTAGGTTAAGTACTTTTAAGAAGAAAACCAAAATGCAAACACTGTTTTCAGATGCAGACCATGATACTGAGGCTGTTTAGCTAGTATTTAAAGATGCCGCTTCTGCTATTTAAATGTAATTTTACNTTTAAAGATGCCGCTTCTGCTATTTAAATGTAATTTTACAGTCATTTAGCCACAAGGAGAAGAGGACAAGAAACTGGCAGATGACTAAAATAAATCTCTTACTTGAACAAGGATATAGGATGCATGTTATCTATAACATGCGTGCAGTTTTGAGTGCCATTAATATAGTGAAACTCTCAAAGTATCGTTTATTGCTTTGTTTTAATTTGAAGGGTAAGCATATTACAGCTAACAACACAATTTTTTGCTAGTTATTAGCTGCTAAGCTAAGTAGAACTGTCTTCTAGAAAAAAAATAATCTAAATTTAGATGCTAAGTATCTTCAGCCCCTTTGACAAGATGAGGGACCTGCTTAATTTCCATAAACCCAGATCTGTTTCAAGAATGAGGTGCATTAAGGGGTCTTTGAAGGTAGGATCTGATCCTGCATTTCTAGTGTATTCTAAACTCCCATTAGAGTAAGATACTGTTTTATGAATTAAGTGGCTTAGGAAGCTTTGGTTAGCAATGGCATTGTTGTAACCTGTGTTAAAACTCCTGTGGTATAAATCAAAGGTTAAAACATAGCAGTGTTTCTTCAAGCCTGAAGTCTTAAAAGACTGTAGCATCTCTGTGGGAAATGTAAAGAAATATCTGCTTATATTTTAATTAGATTGCTACCCTGTGCTATTAATCGTGACTTCTGAGTATGTATAGCTCATCATCTAGTACAAAGCATTTTCAGTTGTAGAATTTTCCAGGAGAGTGATGGTGATGATAAGCTCTCGAGCATCATTCAGTGTTATTTATATGTGTGATGTAGATTTTCCATGTGTAGAGGCTAATGCAATGTTTGCTTTGGCTCTTACACTGATACGTTGATTTTGGCAAGATTTTAATATGCTATGTTGTTAGTTTAACAAAAATGTAACATCAGAAGAAACCAAACCCTGAATTCTAATGTGGCCCTGAGCAAAATTGACTGTTTCTCTTCCACACCTTGCAGCTAAAGTATTAGCTGCCTCTTTTAGAATAATGGTGCCTGTTTCAGAAGATCAGCTACTATTTGTAGGTGTAGAATATCCACTGTAAAGTGAACTGTAACTAGTCTGAACAAGTAAGATTGATAAAAGGGAAAATGGACAAAGACATTGTTCATGATAAGGACTTTTGAGCCTGAGTAGGACTTTCTGTATTTTGGCTTTGCGACATTTCAGTTTTCAAAAAGCTTAATCAAGGATGTATTTTTTTAAATACTTTCAAATTTTCTGTATTAGTTGGGGAACTAATGCTACAATATTGGCAAAAGAAAAGCAAGTAGAACTACTGAAATGAAAAGAAGAAAAGAGAAACTGACAACTATATAGGAAATGCAGTTTAAAATGCCTTCTTGTTAATTAATTTCTGGGGAAAAGAAAAATTAGGGTATTGCAAACAAAGTATGCCTGGTATAGAAAAAATCTGTAAGTTTCACTTATGAAATCTGAAGTTACTTCTTTAATCAATTATGTACCTGAAATTGCTAATGGTATAAATGTATTGGAGTACATGTTATATAAATACTAAACATTTAAATTGTTAATTGCAAATGATTTTTTGTTGTTGTTCAGCATGACTTCCTATGCTGGTAAAGCAGACTTGTGAATGTATTCACATGGCAGTTAGAGGAAGATAATCTTGTTAGAATTGAGCTTTGGCTTCATTTGCTTTGGCTTGATTTATCAATAGTGTGTATTTTTTGTCCATCTCCACTGGTATTGCATTACATTATGCACAGGAATACATGAGAGTGGTACTTTTTGGTTTAAGACGTTGCTTAGTTTTTAAGCAAGTACAAGACAGCTATAACGTAAAGAAAATGACCAACCTTTTTTCCTGTACTAATTTTGAAGTATCTAGTCAATAACAATTAACTCATGTAAAAACATGTTGTTTTTTTTCCAGCAAAACCAAGGCCAGGTGCTTGTGCCATATCTACAAATCCATTGAATCTGAAGAGGACAACTGAAATGCAGGGCAGACGGGGAGACAGCAGGAACCCTAGTGATACCAGGGAAGAGTTTCTTATATTGGAATCTGCTGTTTCTATCTTTTGCTTGCGACTCAGCTAATCTGCAGATTCTGCTGTTTAGTAATGACTAAAAATTTGTAACAAACCATCCTGAAATTTGTATAAAATACCAGCGGAAATCACTTAACATAAATTTTGCTACTTCATTTTGATTTATGGTGTGATCTTTATTCACTGCTCCAGTGTGCTCTTTGATCTGTTGACATATGCTCCATTTCTCCTTTTTCCTGTGCAGAGTAGACAATTAAGCAGTTTCCACAGGAGCTATATACACAAACATTGGCAGTAAAGTTTGCTGGCTGGGTTATTTCTAGGATGGAAGCAA
Organism: Arenaria interpres; assembly: GCA_013399435.1. NCBI lineage: Eukaryota > Metazoa > Chordata > Aves > Charadriiformes > Scolopacidae > Arenaria > Arenaria interpres. The sequence goes on along the minus strand of VXAK01001639.1, from coordinate 18,487 downwards.
GAGAGTTTTATTTCATTCTGCACAGAACAGATTGCTTTTTCTTTTTGTGTGAATGCAATGAGTTGTATAGATGCTAAATTAATGTAGTGATATTGGCTGTATTTTTTAGTTATTTTAAGCCAAATATACCTTAGGGTATGCTGTTTGTAATGGCAGTGATAATAGTAGACCGCTCATAGATAAATAAGTCTTTCTTCATAGAGTGTCCTCATAATGGGTGGTTGAACAACCTTGGAAATAAAACATATATACATGTTATAAAAATAGTAAACATTGCTCTTGTTGATAATACAAGTCACTTTGCCTTTCAGTGTCTGTAAACTTCTCTCCATGTTTGGAACAAAGATTGGACATGAGGGTTTTTTTACATCAGTTATGTGACAGTTCTGTGACTCTCCTCTTGAGAATCAGCCAGAAATTGGACAAGTCTAAGTCTGCTAAATGCAATTACAGTTAATATATAGTCAATAAGATCTACATGGGTTGCCATGGGCATCTTGGTGGGTTCTTTGCTGTACCTGCTTACAGGTCATGCCTGGACTGGGCTTTGAACTGAGAAGGGAACTTCCTTATCCAGTGACCATCCTCCACCCTTTGCTAGTACCAAGCAACTGAAAGAACTTGCCTGATTTGAAAGCAAGAGCCATACACGCAGGAGGGGAGGAAGAAGAAGGTGCAGCTCAAAGGCAAACAAGAGAATGAATGAGTGTTTCCTCTGGGAACTGGAATAAGAAGGAAGCTTGGATGGATTGACAAAGCAAGAAGAATGAGATGCAGAACTGAACAGGGAACTGAGGAACCATGGGCACCATACTGGGAGAAGATGCATAACAGGAGACAGAGTGGCAGCATGAGAACATTTGCCCTAGAAATGAATGAAATGAAATGCAGGAGGCAAAAGGAAAAAGGAGTCTGTCACAGAAAGAGGGTGAAAGCTGGGTAAACAAAGGAATTAGGGTAAGGATTGGAGGTAGAAAGACCTATCTTCAAAGTCTTTTTCTCCCAAGTAGTACTGTATTTTCACATCTTAGTGGAATATTATAGGCTTTGTCTTTCATCCATATGTGCACAGTGTATTTCAATTTATTACAAAGATGGAATGTTTCATTTGTTGTAGTTTATATGTGCTATGCATATGTTTGTAACAGTGCAGGTAGGTTTACGATACACCTGCTTTTGCTTTTTCTTTAGGGAACAATGTTTTTACCTTCTTTCAAGTAGAACTCTATAGTGACAGAAGCTACGCTCCTAACCTCCTGGGGAGCAAATACAAGAGAATAACAGAAGTCTCTGCATCCTGATCGTGTTCAATCAAGGTAGGACAATTAAATTTACTCCATATGTTCCAATGTTGTCCCATTTAAATCAAGACCATATCTGCAGATTATCACCTTGAAGTGTCTCCCAATCTCAGTTTCTGTTATACTTGCATCTGTTCAACAGAACTTAAATGATTTTTCTATAAACTAGAAATACAACTTAAAAGGAAAATAGCAGAATAATTTTTAGGCTTTATCTGGGATTACAACAGTTCCAAGAAGGAATATGTTCATTATTTTAAAACACTCTCATGGTTGCAGAGGAGCAGTCATCCAAAAGGCTGAAAATTTGAGTTATTTGTGGTATAATGTGCATAATCAAGACTATTAAACCTAATATTTGTGTTACGAAGCTTCATATACTTAATGTTAGCCAAAGGAACCTTGTCAGTTGTTACTGTGAAAAAGGAGTTAGCAACAAGCTAGTCCCATTTTCAGAGAATGTTTTAGCGATCAGGTTACTACAATTTTTGAAGGGAAATGCAAGATTAAGAAAGCAAGTGAATTAGTTTAATGATGGCTAAGACCCACCGATGACATATACAATTTAATAAATGCTCAAAGAATAATCTGAGCATTCCTGTGTATTGATACTAAATGAACTTTTAAGTTCATTAAAAACACAGACTTGATGTATGCTGCTAGTTATAAAAATACCCAAAATCTTAAAATTTATAAACATGATGTAAAAATAGAATGCTATATAGTTATAAATGTGATGTAAAAATAGAATGCTCTATAGCTACTGCATAAATCCAGTGTATGGTCCTCTCTGTAGTGTGTCCCGTTCAGCTAGAAAAAAGATGCAGTGGAGATAGATGGTGAAAATTCCTAGAGACAAAAAACTTCATATGAAGGCAGGTTAGGGATTGAATGACAGACAATGTGAGCATGGCATGTAGCATGTTTTAGTATTTAGATGGTCCAGTTTATCCTTTTACACGATATAAAAGCAAGGTTAATTAGTCAAGTTGGCAGGCAACAAACCTACGTTGATAAATATATACAGTGTGCCCTATAAAAACACAAGGAATCACAGTGTTCACAAGGCTGAAAGATTGGTAAGTTACCAAAAATGGGTTATATTAGTTTTTTGTGGTTTTATTTTTATATATGTGAAAGGGAAAATCTGTGTATTTACTGTTTAAGATTTTTAAATGCTTCCAATAAACCCCCCCCCAAACCTACAACCTTTCTTATTAGCTTTTGTGCTCAGCAGTAGAGCTGGAGAGTAAACTTGAATACAAAATGCGTCTAGTGGGCATAGTTTACAGAATTAAAAAAGATAGAGGGAAAAGAAGTAGAAAAACAGAGAACCTACTAATTGGCATGACAACATGTAGTCCTGTAGCAATCATACAGCAGTTAGTATTTTATACAGAATGACAAATTCAGTACAGTGCCTGAGAGAGAGGGAGAGAGACATCAGTCTTACCACACTTCCCTGTCACTTATGACAATATCAATTTAAACTGCCATTTGGACAAGCCAAAAGCCAAAGAATAAAAGTAATTGGTTTGCTAAAAGAGCATACAATTGATTAATTATGCTTGGGTCAGACTGGCTGTATTGGAGGGTTTCATTGCAGAGCCAACATTCTTTTTTTCTTTCTTTAGTGTCAGGCACACTCTAGCCTCCATTTCCTCCCAAATAACAAGTGCTCTTTAAATGGAGGAGCTGCATCTTTGAACTTGAATAAAAGGGTTGTTGTGCAGCGTAGGATTTAGCAGATGGGCTTAGAGAATCCGAACCTACCACTAGTCTTTTATTCTACACTAGGAAAAGCTTTGCCATTTTTAATGGCTCTGTTTGCTACATACTCTATTAAGCACAGTAGTCAGATGTCATTCTGAGGAATCGGGCAGCTTAGTTTCCAATGACATTGATTACACTCAACAGTGAGAGGATGAGAAAGAGTGGTGGGTGGAGAAGTGAAAAGACAGTGTGAGGCATTTCAAGGAGGAGGTTTGCGCTCCAGCACTTGCATGTGGGTGACAATCCCTCTGAGAAACAGTTTTTACTCTGAATTGGAGCAGAGTTGAATCTCCTGCGCTCACTTCAGGTTTAATCTCCATCCCCGCAAACTACCAGAGCAGCCTGTCGTTAAATGTGCATTTACTAAAAACGAAGAGAAAATAACAGTAGCTGCATCTTTAGAATGGAGCTGTGATTTCACAGAGAGAGACCCTGGCATGTTAATCCCTGGCATAAATGGGTGTAATTCTTAATGACAATGCTAAGCCTGTTTACACAGGGGCTAAGCTAAACCCAAAGATGAAACACAATGCTGTTCAAAATCAATCATTTAATCCTTTTTAAATTTTTGTGATCTAACAACCAAGGATATTTGTGTTAATAAAAGATGGTGTGACAAAGCTGTGATTGTCACTGAGCATGACTTGCTTTGTGATAAAAATTATGACAAACACACTTATAATCGTGTTTTAGATAAACATTTCATCTTGTTATTCAAGAGTGAATATTAGTGAGTTACCAAACTGTGAAATAAGGTCTATTTTTAAAATTGGAAATGGCCTGAGTTAGCATATACAAAAAGAGAAGAACAAAATGACACTGGCAATAAGTCTATGTTTTATTTTATGGACTTTTACAAGGAATCAATATAATGAACAAGAAACTTGGTTTTAGTTTCTTTTTATTTTGCATATACTTATTTTAATAACAAATGAAGGCAGAGGAAACTGCATGGCACACAGTCTGCAAAATATGTATTATTCTATCACTTAAGATATTTAACAAACTATGAAACCACACTCCTCTTCTTGCATCAATTGGCTTGAGGCAGAGCATCAGAAACAGTAAACATTTATTTTACTTTGAAACAATTAATGTTAATAAAAGGCTTTAGGGCTAATCTGAAAGAAAAAAAAATCTTTGAATCTTTCATCCAGATTCCCAATGTCATTAATATCAACATAAGTCCAGAAGACTCTTAAACTCTTTGGAGTCTCTTCAAGATATAGACTAGTTGCTTGCAATTAGAATCCAGATTAACTGGTGCCTAATATTCCTTGTAAAAATAAAAATGCAAACATAGAAGTACAAAACTATTCTGTCAGTAAGAGCATCTACATTAATCATTAAAAATTGAATTCAAAATAAATTGCACAGAGATAATAGCTTTGTTCATTACTCTTACTTTGTTTAAGGGCTGAAATTTGGTTTGGGTTTAAGTTGCTCACATATCTGTGTTTATATTTTAGTGTAGGATATTCAGAATTTTTTATCCTACAACGTTCTCTAACAGGTTGTATGTATTATGAAGCTTGACAACCAACCAGATGAGCATGGTTGATTAAGATAAGTGATTTGCAATAAAATGTTTCAGACATGCTCACTTTTGCTATGTTTCTCTCTCAAGTACATGAGAAAGTACTTGTGAGAAAGTATGCCTGTTTTTCAACTTAACAGTCCTTTGAAGTCCAAAATAACAAAATTTGTGAAGATACGATTGAAAAAAAAATAAGGGAAAAAATGGCTTTTAAAACGCATTTTCAGGAGGTGAAAATGCATATTTATGTTTTCTTGTCTTTTCAATTTCATAGAAATTATGTTACTCCATTACCAAAGGACTTTGCATATCGGTATGTGTTTCTAAGGAAATGCCAGTAAAGCAATATAATTTAAACTTACATTATGCATTGTGCTTCATTTTTTTTCACAATTGTTTATTCTCCTTTTCCTAAATCAGTCAATCACATTAAAAAAGAAAACAAACATAATAACATTCTTTGAAAGTCACAAATTGTTGATGATAATGCAGGCAAATATTAACCGAGCGTTGTTTCCAGTGGATTTTCCCACTCTCTGTGAGATCAAGAATGGGACAGTTCTATCTGCTACATTACCAGCAGGTTTTTAATTAGAAGTATACGATATATGTCTTTGTGATACTTCATATCATTTTCCCATTCTTGTTTCCAGTTACCCTACTTTCTGATTTACGCTACTAAAGCTTTTGGAGATTCCCAAGTGGAAAGTAAGTAAGTATTACTTACGTATTACTTATATTATCTAAGTATTACTAGTTGTATTCATAAGGTAAATAAATACGAAGTTTAACATAGATCTCCACATTTAAGTACATGAATGGTGACAGCTTCAGGCCTCTTGGTTCTCATCCCCAGCTTACTAGGTGAGATCAGCAATGAACGTGCAAACTTTCCCCAGGGGAGCCTAAAGCGACCTTTTTTTATCTCTCTAAGAGCGCTGCCAAGTATTTCAGTGCTCCCTAATTTAAAAAAAAACAAAACAAAAAACAACAAAAAAACTCAACACAACAAAACAGTTATTGCCGAAGAAAAGCCTAAAGGGCTTGGACCATATACATACGTACATATATCTCTGTGTGTGTGCCTGTGTATAAAAATAAAATGAGAGCACAGAGAACGTCAGCAGGCAGGGAGGTAGAGAAATGGAAATTGGCAGGCGTCCAGTTAAAGAAAAGTCCAGGCATGAGAGAGAAATTCTTTAAAGAGGCATTTAACTTAAGGTAAAAGAAAAAGGTCGTATGCTTAGAAGTTCTTCCTAAAACCAATGGTTGTATGGGATGAGAAGTGAAAGAAAAGTTAGTAATGGACTTTAATTTTTTGGCCTGGAAAAGTGTATAAGCCATAACTTCCACGTTTGGACTTTCTAAGCACTTTTATTCAAGAGGCCTGCTGGGGATTCACGTTCTTCTACAGTCTTCTACAGTTTGGGTGCTGAGTCATCAGGAAAGTTGGCCATTTGGTTTTAGGTTTCTAAATATAGAGGTGAACATTTAAAGCCCTGATCTGGGAACACTGGACATTCATATGTAGCTTTGGTGACCTGAATGATTTCATTCTTTACAGTGCTCATATCAGAACCAAAGCTGTGCCTGTATTACACGTGCTTCTGAAAATCGTAGCTCTATGACAAAAAGTGATTAATTAAAATTTTAAAATATTGAAAAGAAATACAGGAGAGTGGCAAGTTTCAGTCTCTGCTAAGCATCAAAACTCTCAAGATAGCTAATGTGCTGTCGCTCCTTTCGCAGAGGAGGCGGAACAAGTAGGCTTTGGGGGAAGGAACAGAAGAGCAACCTAACTTAAGGAAGGGAGCTTAGGTTAAGCTAACTTTACCTTTGCAGTTTTTATTATACCATCATTCAGTACCTAGGCTGGTGCATTTTTTTATTTCCGATGAACTTCTGCACACTTCGGTCTGTTTGTTTGGGAACTTTGCTAAAGTAGGACCTTATTTGATGTTCAAAATGCTGTGACAGAGAATCAGAATTACAAAAAGGCGTTTTCACTTTCACTATAGATAAATTTGTATAATCCAGGATTGTAAAGTAGGAGCTCCTTCTTTAAAAAGTGAGGTTTTACACTGGTGATTCTGTGTTTTACTTGGACCACATTCTTTGCCTTCTGCATAGATCCTGGCTGAAGGGATGCTTCTGAGTGCTTCCCCACCTGAAAATGTGGGGCAGGGATGGAGAAATTCTGTCTGGTCAACAATTCTGTCAGCTGGACTAAACACATACATTGCTGCCAGCAGCGATGGACCTCTCTGCCAGGGCAGGCGTCAGCCATTGTGCCTGCCAGGTGCCAGCAAGGTGCCGTGACTCGCTCCTGATTCCCTCTGCATGCATCTGCTGCTGCAGAGCATGTGCAGCGTGGGTGCCATCTCCCCACCCAGCTACCAAGGTCTTCCAGGGAAGAGACTCCTTGAACGAGCTGTGAGGTCTGATGGGTATTGTTCTGGCAGGCCAGGTATGGCCCAGGGGCACACCAGCGCCTGGCTCTTCTTTAAGTGAAGCAGAATGCTTCATTATTTAGATTGATTACAATCCAGGTAGACAAAGTTCTTGGTGATTTTTGAAATAAGGGAAGGATGTATAGCAAGTGGATGGCAGCGGAGGAAAGACTGTTTTGAGGGGAAAATATTTTTTTTTTCTGTAAAATTTGTAACAAACTTTCATCCTGAGTCCTATGGTGTGTTTCAATAGCTTTTTTTTTTTATAGGTGAAATAGCTGGGAACAGAAATTCTTAAGCGACAAAAGTACCAGCCATTGCGTCCAACACGCACTGCTTTTGTGCAGTGGCACTTTACGTGCAACTGATTGGTTAGTCAGAAAAAAAAGTCATTACTTTACTATAAGATGTGAGCTTCAAAATGAGACTGTGCCCTCATTTTCTATGAGAACTTAAAACATGCAAATTTTGAGGTTTTAAAAGTTAGTCAGCCATGTGTGAGTTACAAAACCACAACGAGTTAGCAACTTACATTAAAATTTGAAATGAGTATTTTTTTATTTGCTTCTAGCTCAGAATCAGTTTTATCAGTTTCCTTCCAACCAGTGTAAGACTAAGATGACATTTTTACAACAAAAGGGGATTTCTTGACAAAATTACAGCAGGGTAATGAGAAGAATCTGTTTGTGATTAAAATAAGGTGGAGGACTGCACTGGCACTTGTCTTACAAGGCAGTGCTACTCGCCTGCCCCTTGCTCTAGACTTCTTGTCTGTTGCTCTGCAACACCTGCTAAATTCTTGGAGTTTCTCAGCTGCATGAAGATGGGGTCAAGATCTCTGGGCTCCATAAGATAAATTCCTAACACGTGACCTACAAGTGTATTTCTGCTTCCTGTGATAGATATAAAACAAACCAAGAAAGTCCTGTTTTATTCCACCAGGAGGAAAATTAGTAAATGTTATCTAGCCCTTTACGTGGAACTTTCTACTGTGTTCTTTGGAGAGGACCGAACCCTGCATTCAATTATGCATGATATGCTGCAGATACTGAATTGTGACTTTATTACCAGTCTTTATTATAATTCTCTTTATTTTGAGTGCTGTCTTTGCACAGGATCAATCCAGAATGTGTCTCGTTTTCTTAATTGAACTTCTTACTATTATATGTCTGTTTTATACCTACTACTACACTAGCTATTTCATGTGTGCTACCATTAATATATAATGGCTGAGACCTTGGTAAAATTAAAAAATACAGAATGCAGCTGAGATGAGACAGACAGGAAATCCAACTCGATGATTGTCTAAAATAGAGCCATGATTCCAGCATAAAGTCTAACGTGACCAGTTGCTACATTTCATTTGAATCTTGTATGAAAAGAAACATGGAAAATGCAAAGTATTTCCTGTATCCACAAAACTGCTAATGCTTCTTTTCTCCAGTGGTAGTGACTTCCCTGTGTCTTTAACAGTGAGATAATACCCAGTTAGGTAGCAGTAATTCTCACTGGTATCATTTGAGTTTTGTTTTCTTGTGGAATTCAATGCCATTTTATTTCAATCTTTTTCTTCATCTGAAGGCCCTGAAGTTTCAGACATCCCTGTTAATTCTGTAGGTGCAGCTGTATGAGTTGTGGTGAAATAAAATTTCCATACAAAATGCAAATTTTGTTTACAAAATATACTTGTAGCTTTCTCTAATGAATGTGGTAATGCCACAAAGGACCCACAACAGCTTCCTAGTCAGTGGCTACTATTATGGAGCATTTAATTTATGCACAATTATAGTCCCACTTTTAGACAGCATCTCTAATATGACATTTTTAATATATTAGTTTTCTTTCCCACAGTTCCTAAGACCCTAGCTCAAATTTGATATAACAAATATTGTTCTGACCCACAGGAACCAAGTAAAAGTTTTGCCATGAACTTCACTCACGACAGCATTCATCATAAAGAAATTTCATAGTCAGATCAGCACCTATTGTGCATACCTCTTCAGGTAGATCTGTTGACGCTTTGATCAGTTTAATATCAAGTTTTGTTGGACTGCTTTTTCTAGGACTTTTTTGATATTTGTGGTTTTACCCATCCAGATAGGAAAATGTGGAATCTTTTGCCAAAATGAAAAGGAAAGAGAAAATCTCAAAACTTGAGTATGTCTGTGCATTGCTGCATTGTCAGGCTTGCTTTTTAAAATTAGTTCTTCAGTTCTTCTCAGAAGTGCTTTAGTAGAAGATTAATGTTGGTGTTCAGCAATCACAGGACAGAAGCAGTCCAGAGTCTGTATCTGCTCCTTACAGAAAAGGTCTGTAATAGAAGCAGCAGGATGACTTAATACAAAGAATTTTGAAAAAAGAAACTAAGCTGCTCTATGTTCTCATTTATTAGACAGAGAGAGGGAACTGAAGAGTAACCTTTAAGGAACTCAAATCGCACCTGAATAATTTGCATTTAGAAAGGATGTTCCTTTCGTGTTCAATTGGTTTATTGAATCCGTGTTATATTCCTGTAAATGCTGCATAGCTTTTGCATCTCCAGTACTTTGCCTAAATGAAAGACTAACCTTTGGAATCTAGCTTGGCTATATTACATTTATGTTTAGTCTAATAGAGGTGATGAAAGTCATTGAACTGAATGGCACAAATTCCCTTGGTCCTTTAGAAGCAGCTTTAACAACAATCTCACTTGGATGTTCAGAGTGACAGGAATTAACATCATTCCTATACATAGGAACATGCTTCTGCTTGAAACAGCCTTCACCAATTCATGTTTCAGTAATCTTCCATAAGGCCAGTGGTGCCAAAGAAGGAAAAGCTGAATATACTTTTCGTTCCCAGGAGAAATTAAAAAGAAGGCAAGTGCTTTGAGTGGTTAGCAAGTCTATCTTCATTTTGATTCTACTGACCTGCCATAAAGAAGCTTGAAACAAAGCTCATGTTACTGAACAAAAACATTTTGAAAATGAGTGTCTGAAGGAGGTGTGGGGTTGGTGTGAATGTGGTCTGAGCTAATTTTTTTTTCCCTCTAGTGTACAGTGTATGTTGACAGTAAATTCTTCCTGCAGATAGTGGTCATGAGAAGTTCTTCCCTGGGGGTCAGACAGAAAATTTTACCAGAAGTGTAAGAGAAATCTCACTGTGTATGTGAGACCTCTATATAATATGGCTATTTCGGTCCCTTTCTGTTTCAGTATTTTTGTGTAGATCTCTCAGGTATTTTGTACAAAGTCTTTATGGACAAAGCAGTATTTAAGAAGGTTTTTGAGACCTGTAATGTTTTGGGATTTGTTTGTGATTCTTATGCAAAAGGAAAATCATATTGAAATCAGACACGAATCTAGTTTGTGAATTACATTTGGGAGGTGCTGTGTAGAAAAATACCCGTAATCACTAACAGGGATTAGGGATTTAATATTCTACTTAACATACCCAGCATTAGACACATAAGATTGTAAGTAGCATTTCTGAGTGTATTCGTAGCAATAACTACTTGCTTGTATTAAGGCAGCGTGACAGTTTAGTTCTGATCCTGAAAAGCAGGAAAAAGCTAATGTCTTGGTGAACTCTGCACTCACGCTCTCTTTATGGGAACTTTGCAATAACAGTGCAATTGCTCTTTTGAGTCAGAGTCTGGGATCGCCTGAGTTATTCTGTGTGTGCTAGCCTCGGTTATTGGCATCCCGGTCCCCAGGTGGACCTTTTCTTCCACTGCCCTGCAGCATTCCTTACTAAAAGGGTTACTCTTGCCCTTTTACTAGGTGAAGGCAGAAGGGCTAGAGTTTGGAATGGCAATACTGAAAAGCGAAAGCTTCTATAAAAGAGAAATAAGTTTTTTTTCTCCAAAAAAACTCTGTAGACTTTGCTTTCAGCTTGTTGAATCCCACCCCAAGACACTATCCAGTAAACAGTTTGTCATTGCTGGGCATCAGGACCAAATAACAAGAGGCATGGATAACCGCCATCATAAAGGACTGCTAAAGCCATATATAAACAAAAGATTCTCAAAAACAACCTGGGTTTTTTGTACCTGTCACATCAGCAAAAAGGGGCTGGCTGTAATCCTGGAGTTCAGTACAGCTGGTTAACTGTAACTGGTTGTGAGGCTATCTAAGAAATTGTCACATACTGGTGAATAATAATCTCATCTCTGTCATTGTCAGCTCATGCTTGGGTTAGAGTGAGGGCGATATGATAACATGCGTTAGCAGTAACTGTGGTACTTAGACTCACAACTAGCGTAGAACAATGTTGCTTATTCTTAGTGATGGAGGATACAGCCCATTTGTCTTCTGTTCCTTGCTCTGCCTGTTCAAAGAATAATAAATCAGCATCAGTATCCTGCTCTATTTTCTCTAGGCACTCCAAGAATGAGCTTTGGGGTATTTAAGGGATCTACTAAAGCTCAGAAATAAAACATGGGTCACCTAGAACAATGGATCTTTCTGCAGTAAGAGCAAAACTTGACTGTGTGAGAACAGAGTTTTCTTTGGAAATGGTTCAGCTGTGTCTCAGAAGCTACAGAAAAGGAACATTTCTTTAATGTTGTGTGCTCCAACATAAGTGCCCATATTTACATGCATGTAAAACAAAATAAAAATTCCATAACAAAGCAAGCTGACTTGTTTCTTCCTAGCTCCACGCAGACAAAATCTTAGAACTGCATAGATAGCAGATTTGTTGCTTTACACATGCCTGAGACATGGTCGGGAAACAATAAAGAAATACAGAAAAAATAGAAACAAATGTAGAGAAATGTCTTGCTGCTATTTTGTTTGCCTCGAAACAATGTTATAAATAAATGACTATGTGCAATTGACCATGGATTGTCCTTTACCCCTGAGGATCTAAAAACTTGATTTGGAACAAGTTTTACAGGATATTGTCTAACTTATTGGATTTTTTTTTTTACTTTTTAATAACTTGACATATGAATTTATGAGTGTACTGCGGTACTATCATCAAAAAGAAGATCAAAATAGTGACTAGAATAACTGAAAAGGAGATAGAACTGGCACAAAATCTGTATGGAACAAAGAAGCTACATTTATTACCCAAAGTACAACTCCCATTGGGAACTTAGGTAGGTATCATACAAATCATGGTGGAATATGTTCTCTAACGAAGGACCATTATTATGGGAAGCAGGTAGTCTCCATTTAAAATAAAAAGCTAGGCACAATTATATTAGTTGTTAGCATGCAAGCAGCTAAAGGAGCTCTGTGTGGTGTTAGGCTCTTACTATCTGAAGTGGAATTGTCTGATAAGAAAATTGGGTAGGACTTTCTGTGAAAAAAATGCAAATTGTGTACAAAGTTGTCTGTATGAGCCTTATGACTGATTTTAGTGCTTTAAGGTGAAGTTTTACTGGCAATGAAACAAATATTTTGGCTGTTCTTGAGGTTGGTGAGCTTTATTAAATACATGAATAACAAATACACTTGATGTATCTGACAGCAAACTATCATCCCTTTGCTTCCCTAGGATCCTTAAACCTTGACTGAATCCCATCATCTGAGACAGGCATTGCTTTCACTGTTGTTTCTATGACAGTTGAATGTGAATGGTGAATCTATCTTTGGAAGGCAGAAAATGAGATGCATTGTCTTTTAGTGGTCAGGTCTGATAGATACGCTCTTTTATGTGTCGGCATTGAGTCTTATGTAAGATTTTGCAAAAGTGAGAGTAAGTTTTCCCTAGAGAGACAGATGAGGAATAAAGGATTAGTGCATCTCTCAATACAATAACTCCTAATGTGAAATTCTAGCCCTATTTATAACAACGAGAGCCTTGTTACTGACTTCAGTAGGATCACGATTTTACCCCTAAGGTGCAGTTGTGCTTTCCTAGGCTAGCTAATGTATAAAATACAGCCTCTGCCAGCACATCATCGATGCAATAGCATAGAAAGAGGATAACATTGAATGACATCCACAGCCAATAATAGCTGCTGTGAGCATCCCATTGAGCAGTGTATTAATGTTAGTCACCAGCTTTCTGGGTTTGTATAAGATTATTTTCTTCATACTTGAATGAGGTAGACTCAGGATGAGTTGGGGTTCTTTGTGGAACTGTGCTTAGCATTTGTTTTTTGTAATTTTTTTAAACTCATCAAAGAATGTCAGATGTGGTAAAGCTTCTTTGATTTTTATTAATGAAGCACACCATTTATAACTAAGTTAGTTTTTAAAGCCCTTTAAGGCACTGTTTAATTTTTCAGCTCTCTTTTTTTGATTCTATCTAGTTCTGCATTAGCTTCCTATCCTCAGGTCTTACCTTTTGTAAAGCAGATGTTGTCGTGCATGCATCTCTGGGAGGTATCTTGTACCTCGTGAAAGAAGGAAAAAGAGCCTTGATTGGCATCCCAGTCTTCACTGACCAGCTCTGGGCAGTGCGCTGTGGACATCAGCAACATTACAGTGGGTCTTTGGCCAGTATCTTGCCTACAAGCCATGGATTGTCGCTCCATATCTGCCAGGTAAGACTAACATACTCTTTTTGACGTGGCTGTTTATACATCAGCTAAGAAAATAACTCCTTGACGTCTTTGCATGAGAATGAATCCTGTAGATAAAATTATATTGCATAATAGTTTCCTGCAGCTCCCCAGATACTTGTTAGAGTAGTCCGAAATTTAATTCAGCCTCTCCCTATGAAATTGGATCTCTGCTTTATACTTCTGATTGCTTCTCTCAGCTCGATTAATGATATGGAAGCACTTGTTCTTTCTCTGAATAGTGTCTGGGTGCCTCCTGCCAGAGCAGTGGAGATCACCTTCTGCTGAGCTTATACATATATGCAGCAATAGCAGCCATAATGGGTGCTTCAGTGCACTGTGTAATCTTCTCCCAAATTAAGGAGGCTCTGACACGTCAGTCAGTTTTTCCCTGCCTGTATTTGATTGCGCACTTAAAATCAGCTGACTCTCAGATCAAGTGGTGCCTTGTAGCTTTAAGCTCAGCAGTGGCTGTTGTCTATGTTACGGAATTCTTCTGTCACTGTAAATGGTAAAACAAGACTCATGCTAAAGCTGGCCCCTGCAATTTTTTTTGCAATGACCCTCCCTGAGAAACTTGAGATTTTTTTGGGTGCAAATAGGAAAATTCTGAAGGAGTGTGGGCACATGGTGGAGAGAACTTAAGAAGAGAAGAAAATTATTTTATTGAATAATTTCCAAAAATGAAGTGGAAAAAAAAAAAGATATATATCAAACCAGAAGGAAGTAGAGCAGTAATGTGAGGTGAGAGAGTCCTTTTAGAGCCTGAAAGTACTGGAAGTTTTACTCAAGACTGGGCAAAGTTCTGCATTGTGGTATTAGATGTCACCATCCTGAGATATTCAGTTTGGCTCAGTGAGACCACTTCATTGCCTAATTTCATGCTAGTCTGTTTCAGGCTATGCGCTGAGTATTGCCGATATTTGACTTTTTATACTATGTGCAATACATTCAATTTTCCTATTCTTACAGGCAGTATGCCCTGAAATGCCTTATGGATTCAAGCTGTCCTTTAATCAGTGTTGCAGAGGATGCAGTTTTGATCTTTTTCTCTAATATATGAACTATGATACTAGATTCATTCTGGCATACATCTGTCAGACCAGACTGAAAGCATTCAGTTTGAGACACTTCATTACCAGAATGGGGCCAACAAATCAGAGACAAGCTAAAAAAGGAGGTTTCAAATATAACGTACATGGAAAATAGAGGATGTCTCAAAATAAGGTCATAATGAAGGACTTAAATTGCACATCTATCCAGACAGCAACAGGATATCCTCAAAATATTCTGCAGTATCTGCATACTGATATTGACTTTTACAAACATGCAACAAATATGGATTGTTTGTGAAAAGAACAGCTATGGGTCAAGATGTAACATAACAGAGGAAACAACTCTGCAAATATAAATATTTATTATTAGTGGACAGGAGCTGCTTCCTAATAAAATTGGCAAGAATGATTAATCCAACCCTCTTAATACTTATTGGAGAATTAGGAAGATAATGAGAGAGTGCAGCAAAAAACCCTCTTCTGCCTTCTAGAAAAATCAGCAAAGCTAACATTGGCAGACCATAATGAAGAAGATCTCCAGTGTACTGAGAGCTACTGGGCTGCAGATCCACCACTAAAAAACACCAGTGGCTGTTAAAAGGGAGTGAAAAACACAAAATGAAAAATCGTGCATTGGCTGAAGGACGTGCAGAATCCTTTTCCATCTGTAGTTTTTGTGATTGTTAATACTTCCATGAAACGCTGCTGGACTGCCATAGAGCAAATTTCAAGCAAGAGATGAACGCGTCTGGTTTGATCTTCAGGCCTCTCTGATAAGGTGCAGGTAAGAGTCGATGTCATCTCTGCATACTGTGGCATGTTTTTAATATCTGCTGTTAGTTTCTGGGTTGGTTTTTGGCTTGAGTCCTTAACTTATGACCTTTTTTTTTCATTTAGCCATTGATTACACCCCAGAAGGTGTGATTTGCTTGAACTACAAAATCCCTGTTTGTTGTGGTGCTAATAAGCATTGTGCCTACTGAAAGCTGCAGCAGAAGAGAAAGGGAGGAGGCCTAACAGGCTTGACGCCGCCTTTTGTCTGTGTTGCAGCAAGAGGAGAGGGAAAGATATCTAGGAATTGTCTTATCATCATATGCGCATATACACATATATAAGCATTTTTATTTGTTTATCTAATCTCTTGGATGCTTTTTCAATGCCTGTCTTAACCCTTTGTTCTTGAAGTAAGCAAGGAAAAACTATATGACAGGCATTTAATTTTTTTCTTTCTCAAGAGCAGCTAGTGTCCCTTGTGTTAAGAAGAAAATGGGACCGTGTGGAAAGCTAGATTTCAATTAACACATCAAAGGGCAGTTTGTGGGGTTTTGCCTATAACTAAGGTTTAGCTGAGTTCCAGGACTGTGGGAATTTTGTGTTTTCCTATACACTCACGTATTGCATTCTTACCTCTCCTACTTCTCTACTTTTCCTCTGCTTCTCCGAAGGGCCCGAATGAAAGCAGTATAATCTTGTTGAATATATTCTATGGTTCTTGCTGATGAATTAGATGAACAGCTGCTGTGAACAATCTGGGAATAGAATTTGGTGAAAAAAAGAGATGAGATACAAACAAATTCCCTTACGATGCCATTCATTCTATATGCAGTATTTTACCAGAGGGGTGGAAAGATGGGAAGGCCTAAAATTCAATTTCAATTTGAGCTGGTTTAAAAAGAAGCAATTCTACATACATTGCACCCACAAAACCATGTATTTATAGGCACAAACTTTCATTTTGTAGGTAGAAACTGCACAGTTGGTTGTATACATTTGGATTTTTGCATGCATAAGAATGTACTTTTACAGGGCACAACCATGGTACTTTCTTCTCAATATTTCTCAAACATTTACACTAATTCTTACATTATATAGTTCATATCTCTTCTGTGTGCTTTAAACAGGAGTGGGAAGGGGCAGAAAGGCCTACATTTTGGCATACAGGACAATCAAAAATCTGATCCAAAAAATGAAAAGGGTCTCATTGGTATGTGTCAGTGTTCCTGCAATGTCCTCCCACTCACATTTCTGCATTGTAAAAATCCAGCATGCAATTGTGTGTTAAGACTGGAAATGAAATGTAATCTCAGTTGCCTTACAAATCTCATACACCGACTCAAGCAACGGGCATTTTGCTTTCGTGTCTTACTAATGCAGTAAATTCCTTCTCAGTTCCTTTTCACCTAGTAGCATCTGGGAAACACACACAGAATTAAACACACCTGTCTACAGAAACAGGACAGCCAAACATATGAATTACGTTGATCTTGGATAAGTTACCATTTAGTGTAGTTCTGATAATTCACACTATTCTAGAAAGGTTGATCAGATTTTTTGATGGGAATCTTGGTAATATAGAACATGTTACGGCCTTTGGCCACACATCCCATATTTTGAACCATATGTCTGTGGTTTACCAACCTGTCTCCTTTTATCCCACTGCAGGCCAGTAATAGGAATTGAATTATTTACTTGATTTGTTGGTTGGAACACATGAAAACCCTCTTATACTATGTATGTTTTGTAAACTACAGGCTTGGTCTGAAAACAACCATTTTAGAGTCCTAGGAAAATAATTTTAAATAGCTATTTTAAAATTTTATTCTGGAACAGAATTTTTTTCATGCCTAGATAATTGGAAGAGGCCTTCTTGGCAGTTATGAAAAATGGAAAAAGAAATGTGTGGTTTTTAAAAAATCAACTCTTAGAAATTATCTATAAGTTTTAATAGTATTCATGAAGACTTCAACATCAGTGATGGTTTTGTTTCTTTAAACGGGATTGCATTAGCTCTCAGGATGAAAGTGTCGTCAGATCAACTGTAACTATAGCTTGACACTTCGTGCCTCTGTCGATGTGCATAGCTTGATATTATCGAAGTACCGGTAACAGTGATACCTAAGGCTACCGTGGATAAACACAGAAGGTTTCTGATGACAGCATCTTAAGCACAGGAGAAAAACTCTCGTGTAGTTTATGATACCATCATAACCCTCAGGTGCTGACAGAGATTCATTCACAGTTTTTCTGTGAGTTGTTTTTTTGTATGTTGTGTATGACTTTTGTTGAAAATCATAGATTTTTTTTTTCTCTTTGAATAAATCCAAATTAAAATTAAGAATTAAAATCAAAATACCTTTTACTATGCTGGTTATTTAAAAGGCATTCAAAATCTCAAATTGCAGCAAATCTTAATGGTTATAAAATAGATGTTTTGGACAACAGAACTGTATTTTAAGAAACAATGTAATTAATCAAGAATAGTTTGGGTTTTTTTTAATTTAACACAGCAGTATGATTTTTTTTTTTATGTGATTTATCACATCACTCAATATGACAGTCAATTCTATCATCATTATTAACAGAATACAGTGAGTACTGAATGAAGCTTTTGCAAAGATGCATATGTACAAGTTGGCTAAAATATGTTAATACCATTTGCCATTATAAAAATCTGGGGTTTATTTATCTGTGGGGTTTTGGGGTTTTTTTGGACACATTTTTGTTTTAAAATTGCTAGTTAGTGGTTGTTTTTTTTTCCTTTTTTTCATTTTCAGAGTCATTTCTTATTTTATTTTACTACGGCCTTGGCTGCCTACAACAGTTTTACTGCCTAACCTA
>VXAK01001635.1:0-12999 GCA_013399435.1 Arenaria interpres | reverse complement strand
TTCTGGCTCTCTCCAACTCCCTGAAAGGAGGGTGTAGCCAGCGGGGGTCGGTCTCTTCTCCCAAGGAACAGGCCATGGGACAAGAGGAAACGGCCTCAAGTTGCACGAGGGGAGGTTTAGGATGGATATTAGGAAAAATGTTTAGACTGAAAGAGCCATTAAGCCTTGGAATGGGCTGCCCAGGGAAGTGGTTGAGGCACCATCCCTGGAAGGATTTAAAAGACGGGTTGACATAGAGCTTAGTGACATGGTTTAGTGATGGTTTTTTGTCAGAGTTAGGTTGATGGTTGGATTCGATGATCTTAAAGGTCCCTTCCAACCTGGACGATTCTGTGATTGAGTAGGAAGACACATGCAAGAGGCACCTCAGCTGGATTTGCTGTGGGACACACCAATAACTGAGCCCTGAAATCAGCTGGGGCTGTGGGGAAATCTTCTGTCCTCTCCTGTACTCGGACTTAGCCCAAGAGAAAGGCATTACCCAGGAGGGAAGGCGTCATTTGCCTTCGTGAAAAGGCTCAGTCTCTAGAGCTGCTCAAACCCTCCCCCCGTCTGCTTTTTACAAATAATAAAGAACAAAATGAATGAGAAGTTTTTAACACCACGAGGAACCTCCGCAGGCCACGTGAAGCCTTCCCTCAGATCATATCTGCTTTTTTAAGCACAGTCGTGATTTTTTGGGGTCAAAGGCTGCGAAAGGAATCATTTTGAAGAAGTCAAAAATATATCTGTGCAAATATTTCATGTAACGGTTTTTCTAGATTTGCAGGGCTAAACCAAGACAATCCTCAGTATAAAATACGACAGGGTTCTCCAGCTTGTTCCTAAGTGAGAGCAAGAATCCAGAGATATTTGAGAAGATACCACTCGAGTGATATTTTTGTGATACGTTTTAAAATTACATATTTAATATTGGAACATTTGCTTTTGGCAACAGCACGGTTTACCTGGTATTAAAGCACAACGCATCCATCCCATCATCAACACTCAAGTTTTTAATCAATCTTATTCTCTATGGTTTTAATTCCTAAGGCTCATCAGGATGGAATCAAGGGTTATGCTAAAATGTCTTCTCTTCTCCTCCCAAATAAAACTGACAACTTTCTAGAGAAGACAGAATAGCTCAAAAGCACCAATGAGGAAAGCTCAGGAGTCAAGGAATAAATGAAAATAAAGCCCAAGGCTCTTTTTAAAATAAAAACCTCAAGATTTTAAAGCTATTTTATGCTCTCGTGGCAGAGCAAGAGCTGGATTCTTGTCTCTTGTTCTCTGTCCTGAACCACCTGACACTGGAATTGCCAGATAATATCCATGATAATTAACTGATACCGATCTCTAGGAGAGAAGCAGCGCTTTCAGGGATAGATGTAAAGCTCACATGACATATTTTTTTGAAATAAAGCTGTTACTGGGGAAAAAAAATATCTAATCTTAAGACTGTCTAAAGCAAGGAGCTGAAGCAGCAGTTCTTCAGTTCTTTTTCAGGCTTCCCTGTGGCCAATGCTTCTGCTTCGAGACAGAAACAGCTTGATAATCCCAGGGTGGTTCATGTCAGAAGGGACCTTGTATCGGGGACACATCTGGGGTTTGGGACTTCAGCCAGGGAAAAGATTTAGGCCTCCCTTTACCTTGGTCTTGATGGTCCCATGAGGTTATTTCTCCTAACACAGCACAGCATCACAGCGCTGCTGCTCAGATTTGGCTCCAGTCTGACAGCGGAAAAGAAAAACCCCACCAGTTCTAAACAGTTCTTTAGTTTGGGGGTGATTTCATTCCTTTGTTTTAAAAACCAAGTGAACAGTTATCATGCTTGCCCTGAACACGTCCTAACTATGAACGGGAAGAAAATACAGTGTTCTACAGCCAGGCACAGTTAGGAAGTGCATTTGGTACATGAAAACGTACCTGTGTAAGAACAAGGCTTCAGAACGAAGGCTGAAATATAGAACAAAATCAGAAATGCAATTTCAAAAAGCCGCAAACCCCACTCTGACACCAGAAGCACACAAAGGCCCCAGGTGTTGACACGCAAGGAGAGGTGCAGCCTGCAGCTGGAAGGCAGCAGGGGAGCCTTCTGCCGTTAGCTCCGAAAAAGGGACAGCAAAATGAGTGCGTGCTTTCACAGCAGACACCGGGGGATCCGAGCCCTCGCAAGGTTCATTTGTCAAACGATCACCTTCATTTAAATCCCTTCACAAAACTCCCTCATAAGCAGGAGGCATGGAAAAATCCTGCAGGAGAAATTTCGAGATGTTCGTATCTCACGACGGCACAAACTTAACGTTTCCCGCTCCTCTCCTGCCTTATTCCTTCTGCTGCTACTGTCACTCTCTTTTACATCAGGTCCAATTTTAGCCTGCAACATCTTCTGGGGAGCTGGTTTGTCTCTTCGAATATCGCTCTGAAGTTTACAGCGCTCTTTGGGTATTGCACACATAAATAAACAAGTCAAGTCATACAGTGAAAAAGATTTGTTGCTGCTGCAAGAGGAGCAGCAGCATCGACTTGATAAACTCTTCAAGAGGAATAACATTTCTGCACCTAATCTGTGTTTTCTATTGCAAGGATGAAAAGAAAAAGAAAGTAACCTCCCCTTCCTAAACCCTAAAACTGGGAACTCTTCACACTGGGACCCGCAACGCTGCAGCCGAGGGAGGCTGGAAGAGCCTCCGACATTGCAGCCGATCGCCTTTTCCTGTGGGTCGGGCTGCAGCCCACACAGCAGCGAGTCCCAGACCGCAGGTCCCTGCCCCCTAACTTAAATTCTAAAATAACGGTGACATCGCACGCCGCGAGCCAGGCAGAAGTGGGATTTGCAAGAGGCAGAGTCCAGGGACACCTCGCTGCACATCAGTTCCCACTTCCTCTTGAAGGAAGAGTCGTAGTGGACTCCAGCGAGTTGGAGCAGCCGTTCTCAGCTCCGACTAGTTCAGTGTCTGCTTGGGAGGAAGGAATTTTGGACCTAGCTCTCCCCAAAATACCAGTACGGCCTGATTGTATCCCCAGTTAACCAGTCCCCTGGTCCCAGAGAGCTGCTCCTGGGGCACAGGAGCAGAAGGCAGTTGCAGCAGTTGGTATTCAGGAAGTGGTTTTAGTCCTGGAGCTTGCAAAAACCTTCAAAGGTTTTGCTCTAGTAGCGGCAGAGCATGGTTAGTAACTTCGTGTTGTGCTAAATGGGTGAAATCTCAAGGTGTTTGAGGGGACTGTAGCCGCTGCTGCACAATTAGGTGGTCCTGCTTAAGTGAAGAGAGGTTGAGAGAACTACCTGATTATCACAAACACCGGAAGAACATGAGAAGGACAAATATTGGGATTGATAAAACACAAATTTCCCTAAAAAGGAATAGTTAAAACACAAATCTCCCTAAAAAGGGATAGTTAAAACACAAAGCTCCCTAAAAAGGGATAGTTAAAACACAAAGCTCCCTAAACTCACCCTGACTTACCTTACAGGCGAAGTACATGAAGACACACTAAACAAGCAACCTGCCTGAAGACTTTAAAGCCCAGCTGATAACCTGTTATTTCTCTGTTCGAGAAAAGTTTGAGCAAATTATGGACCTAAGGCCACGATTCTCCAGATAATACCTCAGAAATACATACGCCAGTTCGTAGAACTGACCAGATTTTGTTTAAGTCATCCAGGGGGAGGAAATAAAGGCACACAAATCACAGAATGAATCACAGAATGATATGGGGTTGGAAGGGACCTCAGGAGACAGAGGGAAAAGAAGACAGAATTATCAAGTGTGTGTGTGTACTTCAGGTAGAAGCACTGCAGAAACTATTCACTTGTTTCTCACTAAAGGATTCAGCTCCCACACCAACAGCGTGTTTCCCTTACCAACAACTCCTTTTGCTCCTGAAATAACTACGCCTCAGCATCCACAGAAGGGCAGGAGGAGCGGGAATGCCTCGAGAGCCCGACGCTTGTCAGAGTTCTCAAAGTTTAACCATAAAGTGCTGTCATTTCAAAACCGAAAGCTGAGCATGTTTACAGAAGAGAGCCAGAAATATTTCACTAGCGCACCTTCCCCTGAAAGCATTCGCTCAACAACTTGATCTACTGTTCTGAGGAAAAACAGCAAATTCTTAAGGATAGTAAGGACAGCTTCATCTCAAACAGATGCAGAAAACTACACTCTTTATGTTATGAAACATAGTATGTTTGTGTTAAGTTACGAATATACATATAGGAATGAAAATCAAAGTGTTTTCAGTTACAGTCACCCATATTTTGAAAATCAGTGAAAGATGCTGAACACACACCCTTTTGCAACCAGTGACAGGGACACAACTGTTTCCACCTTCCTGTCAAAAACAAAAAATATGCCTCTAGGTCTTTAGTTTCAGCTACCAAACTGCCAAACACCACAAATTGCTGCAACACAAACACCTGACCACTTAAAATGGAGCTGAGGTGAAAGCCACTTTACAAACAACTTCCTTTAAACTACTGAGACTGACTATTTCATCAGCAGACTTTTACAGTAGGCTCTGCTCCACCTGACCTGCTCTCTCCAACTCTCTGACAGGAGGATGTAGCCAGGGGATGTTGGTCTCTTCTCCCAAGGAACAGGAGACAGGACAGGAGGAAATGGTCTCAAGTTGCCCCAGGGGAGGTTCAGGATGGATATTAGGGAAAAATTTATTCCCTGAAAGCGTTGTGAAGGCTTGGAGGAGGCTGCCTAGGGCAGTGGTGGAGTCACCATCCCTGGAGGGAATTAAAAGCCGAGTAGATGTAGAGCTTAGCGATATGGTTTAGTGATGGTTTTTGTCAGTGTTGCGTTGATGGTTGGACTCCATGGTCTGAAAGGTCCCTTCCAACCTCGGCCACTCTATGACATTCTGCCATGCCCAGCGTTACCTTCCCAGCAAAACACCCACCCAGAGGAGCACGGCCGTACGGCTAGTATGGCTTTTGTCAGGACGGCTGGGCTAAAAACCAGCCACGCTGGCAAAAAAATTTAAAAAATAAAAAAAACCCCCAAAACCTAAGCTAATTCGCAGCCGGCTGGTGCTGTCGCGGCCGGACGTGCGGCACGGCCTGCCCTCGGGATGCTCCCTCCCTCCCCGCTCCTCCCCGGGGCCTCTTCTCCCATTTAGTGCCATTTACAAGGCGGCGGCGGCGGGAGCTCCCCACAGCCCCACGGCTGAGGTGGGGGCTCCCCCTCAGCGGCGGTGGGGGGGAGGCCCGAGCTCGGGCTTTTGCTCCCGTCGGCCCCAGCGCTGGCGCAACTCTAGGGACCGCCGCTGAGGCGCGGACCGGGAGGAGGAGGAGCCCCAGAGGGCCGGTGCCCGGACGGGCCGTTGACACGGTACCTTATCGAGCAGACCGTTCCTACCGCCTTTGGCCGCCATCTTCTCGCCGCCCTCCGCCCCCGCCCTCGCCGCGCGAGCTGTTCGCTCCTGATTGGCCGCGCGCGGGGGCCGACGGGAGCAAGAGCCTCGCCCCCCTCCCCCGCTCCCGCCGCACTGCAAGCTGGGAAGTGTAGTCCGTCTGCCCTCTCGCGTTGCCATGGCGACGGCGCGGCGCGGAGGGGAGGCGGCAGTGGCGGTGCGGGGCCTGCTCCTGGAGCGGGGCGGGAGGGTGGTTGGGGCGGCCCCCGACCCGCGGGGTGAGGGCCGGAGAGCCCTCCTCGGCATGCCGCCCTGGGTGTGGGGCCCGGGGAGGGTGAGGGGGAGACGTGTGTGGGGCCCCTCTGGGCTGTGGAGGACTGTGAACTCTATGGTCGCCGGGCTGTGAAGGGGTGTGTGAGGGAATGTGAAGGGGAGAGAGGGTATATGTGAGGAGTGGGGGTGTCTATAGGGTCGTGGGTGGGCGTGCGGGGGTGTATATGTGTGGGAGGGTGCCCACGGGTGTCTGCATGGGGTGTTTGTGGGGGCTGTGCATCGTTGTGGGCTGTTCACCAGTGTGGGGAGTGTGTGTGTAGGTGTTCAGGGGTGTGTGAGGGTGTTCATGTTGGGGTACATGGATGTGGGTGTCTGCCAGTGTGAGGAGTCTGTGTGTGGGTGTGTATGGGGTGTGTGAGGGTGTTTATGTGGGGTGTGCATCGTTGTGGGTGTCTGCCAGTGTGGGGAGCATGTGGAGGAGTTTCTGTGGGGTGTGTGAGGTTGTTTGTGGGCGTTTGTGTGGGGTGTGCATTGTTGTGGGTTGTCCACTCATGTGGGGGGTGTTTCTGTGGGTGTCCATCGAGTGTGTGAGGTTGGTTGTGGGTGTTTGTGCGAGGTGTGCATGGGTGTTGGGTGTTTTGGGGTGTTAAGAGCGTGGGCTTTGTGTCGCGGAGGTGTAGTGAGGAGTGTGTGGGGAGTGTTTATATGGTGGATGGGTGCATGGGGTGTATATGTGTATGAGTGGGGTGTGTAAGGGTGTTTGTGGGTGTTTTTCTTGGGGTGTGTATCAGTGTGAGAGTGAGGGTAGCAGGGGTTTATGGGTGCATGCTGGGGGGGTGTAGTTACTGCAGCATCACTGTGTGGTGGTGAAACAGCGCCTGTTGCAGAGGAGGGTCACCCCAAATATCGGCACCGTGGGTGAACACTGTAGTCCAGCCCTGCCGTAGTATGTCAGAGCGGTGTCCGAGTGTGGAGACACCATCAGATGGCACTGGGAGACCGTCTCCTGCTACGGGACACAGGGCGAGAGCGATGATGCAGAGCCTTTAAAGTTTATTTCTGAGGTTTGGGGAGTGATGACCGGTGCAGTTGTTTTCCCAGAGCCTTCACAAGTGACAAGGGAAAGGAGACAGAGAAGGAGGAATGAGGGCTAAAGCGTAAATCCTGTGAGTCATCATCTACACAGTTCGACTCACGCACGCGCCGGTGTCTGCGTTTTGCCATCGTGAGCTGGAAAATACTGCGCGTGCTCCTATCACCTCATTTACTTCTCTGTTTTAGGAGGTGATACTCCTGGTGTGTCCCTGACAGTGTTTATTTTGCCTACAGGCTGACACTTCATTTGTGGCTACCCTTGGGAAGAGCTGTTTAAAGCAAAGTAATGGTAGAGCCAATTAAAATTTTAACCCATTTGCTTTGTTTTCCACTCTCCCCAGGAACGCTACGATCAAGATGGCTACAATAGGACTGTATAGAATGGGTGATGAAAGCAACTATGGAACTACCTGCTTCCCTGCCAAGAACATTTTACGTGGAAGTAAAGAAGGTGACATTTCTTTGAGTGCTGCTGGTGAAGCCACCCTGCAGAATAATGTCATGTCCGTGGGGGCAGGTCCACCATCCACCCTGTTGTTGGGCCAGACAGAGGGTACATTCAGCTGTGGTTTCCTGTATCAACATCCCAGCTGATCGCACAGATAACAGTTGATAACAGAACTCAAAATGGTGCCCAGAAGGTTTTAATATTGTTTAAAACCTTATTGCAATGAAGAGGGCAGGATGCCTAGGGCCACCTGTTAGATGAGGGCTCCAGCAGGCATCTCCACATGATGGCAGGAGAGAAGCTTCAGACGGACACTTGGATAGCACAGTGGGGTTCTCCAGCAGTTACTCTGAGCCAGAGCTTCTGCTTTTTCTCTGGGCTTTGAGAGTCCCATCCGCAAAATGCTTAGAAATGGGCAGAAATGTCTTCCAACATCTGAGAAGTGGCAGAGAGGTCTACTAGGCTGAGGGGTCTGGAGCACAGAACCTTCTAGGAGAGGTTGAGAGTGCTGAGCTTGTTTTTCATCTGGCCAAGAGGAGTCCAAGAGGAGATTGTATCCTTACCTGAAGGATAGCCACAAACTCTTAACAGTGGGAGATGGTATAACTAAGCCAAAAATTTCATCTTGGGAGGTTTAGGTTGAACGTTAGAAGAAACTTCTTTGTGGGGAGGAGGTGCAGCTCTGGGCCAGGTTACCCTGGGAGCTGGTGGAATTGCCAGACAAAGCCACGACTGACTGAACTAATGTTGCTGATGGTCCTGCTTTGGGTGGGAGGTTGGACTGGAGACCTCCAGAAGGCTCTTCCAGGCCACGTTTCCATGTCTGCAACCTATGGCTCTATTACCACCTATAAAGGAGCACGTTTCTCCTCTTCTGTGGCTCTGGTTTTAATGTTCCTACCTTAAATTTATGGTCACCGAACGTTTCATACTCCAGTATTTCCCCATGTAGGGGATTTTAAAATGGTGGATTCCAGTGTTGGGCTGAAACACCAGGTAGAGAGCAGTCGCTTTGAGGAGGGCATGTTTGGAGGGTTGTGTGCTCGCTATACCATCTCCTCTGCCTTGGTCCATCGTGGTGCCAGGGTCTGGGCGCTGGATGCGGGCACGCAGAGCTACCCCGAGGGCTTGGACTAAGAAAGGAACCACCGGGAAGACACCACAGCAGAGGAGAAAGCCCCCAGAGTCTGACTCCGTAGAAGAACATACTAAAGACAATGTCCTGGATGAGCCATTTCTGGTGAGCACAAATTTCCTCTGTTATTACCTAAACTTTCTGATAGCGCTTTGTGGAGCTGGGGGGATCCTGCTGGAGGGCAGACTCTGTAGCTGCCTCTCCCTCCCCATCTCCAGGCCACCTTCTCCCCGCTTCCCATGACTCAAAGCACCAGGTGAGGTCTGGTTTTGGGGCTCAGGTCTCAGGACATGACGTACAGGATTGCTGTAGGACTAACCATTTCTGTTTGTTTCTTTTTTTCCCCCAGATGAAGCACCACTGTTTGAAGAACCCCTCTGACCTGTGCTGTGTGAACATAAGCGACCAAAATCTGGTCTCTGTGAGTATCAGAGACCCAAGAAGGACTAGGGAACTGCTTTAAAAGTTGAAAAATTTACCCTATCAGCACACGAGTGTCCAGAGATCAGAGAAAACACACGTTAAATGCAGGTATATTCCTTGCACAGGAAGATGAGCTGT
This sequence comes from Arenaria interpres, assembly GCA_013399435.1. NCBI lineage: Eukaryota > Metazoa > Chordata > Aves > Charadriiformes > Scolopacidae > Arenaria > Arenaria interpres. Next base: position 4,147 of record VXAK01001635.1, on the reverse strand, counting down.
GCACTGTGGACAGGCTTGGATGATTTCTCCTACAAACTTTTGGATCATGTCTTCATAACCTAATGAACTTGGTCTTAATCAGGCATAGCCCCTTCTTACATCACACGCCTTGCAAAACTCTGTTCTTTGAGTTCAGGGGTGTTTAGCTCAACTGTGAAAGGAGTACAGTTTGAGGAGCGACTTTTATTTGGGTCCTTGACTAACTTGCCACGCGAAGAGAAAATGAGCTTCTGGATGTTGGTCACTGAGGCAGCTGGGCATGAAACGGACACTCTGAGGGGTGCTCTCCATCGTCAGCAAAACAAATGAAGACCTAATTATGGCAAATACCATGATTTAGGCATTCTGAGAAAAGGAGAGATCCAGTTGTTTCAGATCAGTTTAGGGCTGAAGTGGAATGATTTATTTTTTTTTTTCTTCTTCTGCATTTTTCAGGCTAAAGAAGATGATTTTGAGAAATTTGATTGTGTTGCTTTTATAAATGCTGCTGAGAACCTGCTGACTCTAGGTGAGGGATTGCATTACCAAAAAAACAGATGCTGCTTTTCCACCGAGGGAAGCTTTCGCTTGTCTAAACAAAGGTCTAGAGCTTTACAAAGAGGTTTAAGATAGACATATCAGCACTTGTTTGCAGCATCGCTTTCTCCCTGTTACTGAGCTGAAATCCTTGCACTAATTCCCTTTGTACTAACCGTAATTGTGTGCCACTGTGCTATCCTTTTCATTATTAGAAAACAAAGCTCTTTACAAAGAAAATCCCCATTTAATATATAGAAGCGCAGAATAATGAAACGGCCTGTCCCAGAGGCTCAGAAGGTTAATGGTAGAGCTGGGAGGTGAATCCAAATCCAGCGTCATGGGCTCAGTTAATTTGAAGAAGAAAAAAAAGAAATCCATTTATAACTAGTAAAACATCTAAGCTAAATGTGCCACTGGTGCCTTCAAGCAATAATCCAATTTGGGGTGGGAGCAAAGGCATGAAAGCCAGCCAGGTGTCCAAGGAGCAGGCTGGTGGGACATCGTGTTTTGTGGGCACAAACATCCCACTGAGCTGGCATTTTCTTTCAGACACAGAATCGTAGAATGGGTTGGGTTGGGAGGGACACTAAGGATCATTGAGTTCCAACCCCACTGCCATGGGCAGGGATATGATACCGACAATACTAGTGCTGCTTGTTCTTTCTGGTTTTGGTCCATTCCAGACCAAGATAAGACATGATTTGTTGTTTGTTCTGTTACTGCTGTTCCTCACTCGCTGGAGCGTTTCCTTTTCCACTTTTGCAGAACCGTTTCGGAAGTTTCCAGGACTGCGGGAACTGGAACTTTCCTTAAACGGACTAAGAAATCTGAAAATCACTGCTGGAGACTTCCTGCATTTGGAAGTAAGATGAGGGGGACCTGAGACCTTATTCATCTCCTCCCAACTGTCATGCTGAAGCCTACGCGTAGTGTTGATGCATGTCCCTGCAGTGGGAGTCCTCTGAAACTGCAGGGTTTTTCTTTATTCCTTCTTCCTCATGACTCTGGGATGTCCTTTCTGCTGTGTCCCTCAAGGACCTTCATATCTTGCTTCTTCCTGCAGACCAATCCCTCACAGATTGTCTTTACTCAGCCTCTTCCCACAGGACTCCTTGTTTCCACTGTGGTGGGCTGCCCCCTTTGCTGGGGGATCCTGCAGTCACCTGTCTCATCCCTCACCTCCATGACGCTGTGTGGTCCCCAGCAGATCCCCATAGAATCATAGAATGGTCAAGATTGGAAGGGACCTTTCAGATCATCGAGTCCAACCATCAACCCAACACTGACAAAAACCACCACTAACCCATGTCCCTCAGCACCACGTCTGCCCGGCTTTTAAATCCCTCCAGGGATGGTGACTCCACCACTGCCCTGGGCAGCCCATTCCAAGGCTTCACAACCCTTTCTGTGAACAAATTTTTCCTGATATCCATCCTAAACCTCCCCTGGTGCAACTTGAGGCCGTGCCCTCTTGTCGCATGGCCTGTTCCTTGGGAGAAGAGACCGACCCCCCCTGGCTACACCCTCCTTTCAGGGAGTTGGAGAGAGCCAGAAGGTCTCCCCTCAGCCTTCTTTTCTCCAGGCTGAACACCCCCAGCTCCCTCAGTCGCTCCTCACCAGACTTGTGCTCCAGACCCCTCACCAGCTCCGTTGCCCTTCTCTGGACACGCTCCAGGATCCTCCATCCCATCCTCCTCCACACTGTGCTCTACCTCTCTGCATCCCATCCTCCTCCTCTCTAAATAGGTCTCCACAGTTTCCCCAACACTAGACACCTGATCTGGTTGGAGGTGTCCCTGCCCACGGCAAGGGGCTTGGAACTACATGATCTTTAAGGTCTCTTCCAACCCAAACCATTCTATTCTATGATTCTATGAAATTATGGGCTGCTTTTCTAACACAGCGAAGGAGGCAGTTTGGGTTTTTTTCTTAAAAAAGAGACAAAGTGGATCCTAAGAACAGGCAACTGTGCCTGGGATGATGGGTCTAGTCCTCTCCATCCAGCTTGGAATGTGTTGCTGCTACAGAGAGCTCAGGCTCTGGCTTGGCTGTACTGACTTTATCTAGGCTTGCTCTCTTCAAGGAGGTGTCCTTGCCTGGATTTCTCTCTCTCACTTTACACGCGGTTTGTGATTGCTGCTGGATATAAAGTTTTGTCTTAAAAGGCTTCTTTCTTCTTGTCTCATTCAAAGAATTGTTGGTGGCTCAGCTGTCAGCTCTGTACGCTTGGTTCCTGGCCTTCCTCCTGCTTGCAGGCTTTAGAAGGTTCCTAAATCCATGAAGTTCTCCCATTTTTCTCCCATGCACTGTTGGTCACCCGCTCAGGGTTTGCCTCAGTGACCACATGCCCAGGTGATGGGGAACCAAATTTCTAAGGCTCATGAGGCCAGGGTTGATCCCATCTGTCCCTGTGTGTCTTTCTGTGAGCACCCCTGTCACTGAAAGGTGGGGATGGGACCCACCTAAATTCCCCTTCCCGCTATGCCCTGGTGGATCTCAGCTTCATCCTTGACTGGTGTCTGGAATCTCATTTGCTGGCAGCCTGGAGAAATAAACCCTGGGAAGCCTCGTTGGAAATTCATATTAAAATGATTTCTAAAGTGCTTTGAGCTCCTCCTGGGGAAGTACAGCTGATTGTAATGCCCCAGCAAAGCTATTCCTGTTCACATATCCTAGAAAGCCTCGTCCTCGCCCCCAGCAGGGTCTGCTCCCTGCCTTTCTCCTGCCTGTTGTCCTGTGAGTCACACGTGTGAGTGGGGGACCAGCCCTGAGCACTTCTCCCAAGGTGTCAGAGTCCACCGCTGTAAGTGAAGTCCTTGCAAGTCAGATACGGTCACAGCATCGCTCTAGTGGTAACGTGACTGAAAGTGTCCTGTAAATATTTAATATCTACCTGGGGAAAGCCAATAGAGATTATTCTTTGTTCCAGGGGATTGTTTCTTCTCTTTCCTTCAGGATCTGGATCTCTCCTACAATAACTTGTCCCCCCAGGACGTTTGGACGTTGGGAGATTTGTCCCAGCTCAAAGTCCTTCGCTTGACAGCCAACGGGCTTCGGTCCCTGCCTCCGGACCTGGCAGGCTCCTGGGAGTAAGTGCACACAGCTTTATTTTGGTGGGGAGCTGCTGGTGTGCTGGTGGGATACACTGGTCAGGTAGGGTGATGGAGCGGTGGGGCTGCCTGAGCACGTGCAGCCTGGGATTCATCAGTCCGTGCAGCAGAGCTCTTCCCTTGCAAACTGGAAGATCAAATAACCTAATGGTCGGTGCTGGGTGACAGGGAAGAGTTATCCCAGCTCAGCCCCAGATCACCCAGGGTATCAGCACAGGAAGAACATGGAGCTGTTGGAGTGGGACCAGAGGAGGCCCCGGAGATGCTGGGAGGGCTGGAGCCCCTCTGCTGAGAGAGTTGGGGGGGTTCAGCCTGGAGAAGAGAAGGCTCCAAGGAGACCTCAGAGCCCCTTCCAGTCCCTCAAGGGGCTCCAGGAAAGCTGGGGAGGGACTCTTGGTGAGGGAGGGGAAGGGTTTGACACTGAAAGAGGGGAGATGGAGATGAGATGTNCTTTCCAACCCAAATCATTCCATGTTTCTATGATCTGCTGTGATCAGCAGCTAGAGAGGAACCTCTGG
>VXAK01001631.1:117699-259101 GCA_013399435.1 Arenaria interpres | reverse complement strand
TGAGGAGAGGCTGAGGGAGCTGGGGTTATTCAGCCTGGAGAAGAGGAGGCTGAGGGGAGACCTTATTGCTCTCTCCAACTCCCTGAAAGGAGGGTGTAGAGAGGTGGGGGTCAGTCTCTTCTCCCAAGTCACTGGCGACAGGACTAGAGGAAATGGCCTCAAGTTACGCCAGGGGAGGTTCAGGCTGAATATTAGGAAGAATTTTTTCATGGAAAGGGTGATCAGCCATTGGAATGGGCTGCCCAGGGCAGTGGTTGAGGCCCCATCCCTGGAGGTGTTCAAAAGACGGGTTGATGTGGTGCTGGGAGATATGGTTTAGTGATGGTGTTGCTTTTTGTTTGTTGTGTGGGTGTTTATTTTTGTCAAAATTAGGTTGACGGTTGAACAAAATGATCTTTAAGGTTCCTTCCAACCCAGAAGATTCTGTGATTCTGTGAATCTACCTGTCCTTTTTCTGCCTTGAGATGGATGTTAGCTAGCTAAGGCCTAGGAGGCAAAGTTGCTGTTGGTGCAGGCACTGGGAGTGCTGTGAGCAAGGAGAGTTCATGGGTTTCCTTCCATGTGCCAGAGCAAACAACCAAATCATTACTCATCTTGCCTTCTCATCATTTTTCTGCCCCTTTATTACATGTTTTGTAGGTTCCTCAAGTGGCTCACCTTCAGTTTCATAGCTTGATGGTGTGGCATTATGGTCTGGCTGCAAGTGCTTCCCATCTCGAGAGTTTGCCCTCATCAGTTTGATTCGCAATGAGGCTGTGTGATCACACTCGCAGAGTATGCAACCCCTCTACCTACAGACTCTTTGCCAACATCTGTCATATCCGGCAGAGGTGTGTCTGTCTCAAAGAACAGCATTTTCTACAATGTTTATGAAAGTAAGTGTCTGGGTGGAGGAGAGCAGCACATTCACAGAGAAGGGGCAGTAAGCTTGTGCTACACAGAGAGTCACTAAGAGACTCTGGAAACCCTGATCATGGGAATTACTTTTAGAGGGGAATCATTCCTATTTAGGCTAGGGAGGGAATGTCCTAATGACATGCTTATTTTCTTCCACATCTATTTATATTATTGATTGTAGTAGTTATTGTTTGGTTTGGTGTCGCAAAGTGGCAAAGGTGAAAGCACACATTTTTCAGTGCTGGTCAAAACCAAACACTAAAGGCAAAGTAAGTATGGGCTAAAGCAATACAGCCCTTGCACAGCTCCCTGCAAAGGCCAGTTTGGTTTAAAGGAGGATTCGGGTTGTGTTTGGTGTCTCTTATCTAAACACAGGAACACTCTCCAAAGGAGCCCATGGACTAAGATGCATGTATCACTGGTATAAGCCTGAATTCAAAAGCTTGTTGATAGAACCTTCTTGCCTCTGTTATCTGACCATTCACCAAACAGCTGGTTTTACTTTTTCTGTAGAACATAAGGTGATTTACTGCATTTTGGGTTAGTATCTCTTTGACCTCTCAGGTCATCAAAGATCACTACCAGCGTCTTTGGATTATATAGATGAACCAGGGAGTGTTTGAGGCTCCTGATGGCTGGTACTGCAGAGCAGCCAAGCATTAAATAAGAGATTAATGTGGGTTCCTGTAATCTGGATCAACAGACAAGAATGTAAAGCTGGCTTTCTCTCTGAGTGCTTTGAACATTATGAGCTGTCATTAGTTTCTCCATCTGCCTGAACTACCCTCATGGGATCTGCAGCTCTCCCGTCCTCCTCCCTGCTGTTCCCCTGTCCTCTGGCCAAGCTCTGATTCTCACGCTGTGCTGTGCAGGATCATATCTGCCCTGAATTATAAGTGCTCAGGCCCAGCATCAGGATATGAAGGTGAGGACAGAGGAGGTGAGCAGGGCAGAGGTTGTCTTTCACTCCTGGCATCGATGTCAGACTGTGCTGTGCCTCTGATGCCACGTTTTTTTTCCCTTGCCTCGCTGGGGAGATGTGACACAGCGGGTGCTCCATCAGTGTCATCTCTGGGAAGGCTGAGGTGGCCCCAGGGGTGTCTGATCCATAGGGAAGGTGAGAGCAATGAGGAAATGAACTATGACTACAGCAGTGCTCTGTAGCGGCTCAAAAGCAGCAGATTTTCCTTTTCACACAGCTGCAGACACAATGTATGCCTTTCCCTTTGCCAAAATGAACAGAGAAGCAAACAAACATTGGAGATTTTATGCTTTCCTAGAGCAACAAAATTCCATTTTCCAGTAGAAGAATATGTAATTCCTAGAATTTTCAGCCAGCTGTGCTGCTGCTCGTTATTTCCAATTTCCTTCCCATGATGTGGTATGCACCGGTGGTGCACTCTGAAGATGTGCTTTCATCAACTCCTTAATGCAGGTGAGTATATCTCACTGTAAATTACCCAGGCTTTTTGCAATTTGTCTTTAGGAAATGATCTGTACTCTTTTTACATGTGGCCCTCAGCTGCAAAACCCTCTTAAATCTTTGTCAAATAGGTAATAATGAAGAGAATACATTTTTATGCAGTATGGATCTTCTGACTGCAGCACACAGCAATCTCTTACCCTCCAATGTTCTTGTAGTACATTGAGCTGTCAATCATCAAATGACCTGAAGAGAAAAGAGGAGACAAAAAAGCTGAAGAAAATTCTGGTGCTGGAGTGAAAATAGCTGCATTTAGCCAACAGAGCTCTAATAATGTTTCATATCCTAATAAAGATTATTGCAAAATATGTTTAATGGCAAACTGAATTAGCAGTACATGCTTAATTTGGATCTGGTAAAACACAGAAGACACAACCCTGCATGGAAAAATTCACATGCAACAGAATCTCCCTTCCAAGCTACCTATAGAGGTGCACTGATATACCTATACGCTTATCCATCGTACAGCCTTCGTGTCCCCTTAGCCATTGTGGCTGCTGTGGCACTACCAGGATAACAGCCAGTTGTCACCAGTGCGTGCGTGATGTGCACATCTGCACAGGGGGCTGGGCATTGAACCCATGAACCAGCGTTCCCTTCACTTGAAGATGTTCAGATTGGATATTAGGAAAAATGTTTACACTAAAAGGGTTATTAAGCCTTGGAATGGGCTGCCCAGGGAGAGGCACCATCCCTGGAGGTATTTAAAAGATGGGTTGACATAGTGCTTAGTGACATGGTTTAGTGATGGTTTTTATCAGAGTGAGGTTGATGGTTGGGCTCGATGATCTTAAAGGTCCCTTCCAACCTGGACAATTCTATGATTCTGTTATTCTTCAGGTGGGAAAGGCACCAAAGGGGGTGGGCAGGAAGGTAATAGCAATAAGACTGTTTGTTGGTGTTGACGAACTGGTGGCTACTGAGGACTGCAGCTGCTGAAATCATGAGGGCTGCCACACACAGGGGTTTTGGCGAAAACACAAAGCAGCCAGAAGCTTTACAATGAAATTATGAGAGTCGGCATGGATGTGCCTCCTTCTGACAGAGGATAGATTGTATTAGACAGAGGTATTAGATAGATAGAGGTATTGTAACTGGACTGCATTTCCAAGCCCCAACCTAAAGACAGTCTTCATCACCAAGGTATCCAAGAAGGGCTTCTGCAGCACTGATTTTGACTAGTGAATGAGGCGAGTGTCGGGTGTTGAAACATTACTGAACAAGTTGTTGGTCTTGGCTCAAGTAGCAGTCAAGGTGTCCTACTATTAGGATGAAGGGTCATCCCACATCTTTCATGCCCTACTGGGAAGCAGCTGCGTTTCTGTGAAGATGAACTGACCACAGAGCACTCCAGACCCTATCTTGTGATGGACACAGCATTTTCTGAGCGTCCGTAGGAGCCAAAGAACCTCTACATCCCACGCAAAATCCTGTGTTGAAAGAAATTACCCTCTGTCATCTAAATCAGCCTGATGCCCTCTTTCACAGACAACTTTCAAGTCATATTGCAGATGTGGCCAGTAAAAAGGAAGATTGGTAGCTTCAGACTCCAGGTCTGTCAGTAAGGTGCACCAGTGAGACTTCATTTTTCTCTTCTCAAAGTGTAATATAAAGTATTTCTTACTCACATGCAGTATTTAATACAGAACTCACTGTTGTTTGTACATATGTCAGTAACCCTTTAGGTTCTCAAAACTGAAATACATCTTGTTTTTTCTGAAAATGTGTGCTGTTGACCATATTTTTGTATTGCAGGATGCCTCTGAAGGCTTACGGCTGTGGAAAATTTGATTTCTCTGTTAAAATAAGAAATCACTGAAGCAAGTGACGTGAAAGTGCACATGTTATTACCCGGGCATGGAAACATGGAAGGAAAATATTAGCTCATATTTTGAGTCTTGTGGAGCAGTCTGCCTGTAGTTTCCTTCTCTTTTCTCGTGTACCTGACTCATCTGTAAGTACAAAGTTAATTACTGTCTTTATATGGACAAGCCTCAGATCAATCTCTCTGTTCCAGACCCATCTGCTTGTGTCCAAATGAAATCTCAGCCTGTCTGTCTGGCATTTCCTCTTGATGTGTCATCCCCAGCTCGAGTTCAAGAAAGCTAAAACTCAGCTGTTCATCCTTGATCACAACTCTTAGCTGTTAATCAACAATCTCTCCCTCTTTTGGGGCAGCTCTGCTGTTCGTTAAGCTGCCCATTTCTTAGATTTTTCCAAATGCTTTGGGGCTACTGCTTCTTTACATATAGGAGATACTCCTTAAGCATCAAAAAAAACCCCCAAAACACTCTAATCTTTTGTTGTATCGCTCAATAAAACCCTCATTTGCTGGGAGGCCAGAAAAAAAACCCTCCAAAAAAGTAACAGGTACCTCATGAATATCTAAAATATCAAGACTTTTGACTTGTGTTTGCTTTCCTAAGCCGAGGCTTAGATTATTCAGAATTTTTCTGAAATTTTTTTGGTCTTGCTATTTGAGCAAGAAGCTGGCACTTGTAAAAGCAGCGCGATTGGGAATGGAGAACAGTCCCCCGATTTTCACTGTAAATTCACCTGCTGTTAGAATAACAATAGATGAAATTCTTCATCCCCCCCCACCTCCTCCAAAAGAGCTCCCATTGCAACAGCGTAATGGCAACAAAAGCAAAAATCAGAGTGGATGAAACATCAGCCTCCCATCTGAAATCAGTCCTTCAGATCTCCGCGTTTGGCTGTGATTTGGCACCCTTCTCTGCCTGGGCAAAAGCGCTGTGCAATTGTATTAGATCCGTGTCGCGTGCCTCCGGATTTGTATGTTTTTTTTCCCTTGTATGGGGCTTTGTGGCTGCAGCTACAATTTGCAAAGATCAATGTTTTCTAATTCATTAATTTGCTTGTTACTGTTACCATGGCGCTTTTATTTGGCAGGCAGGGAGCACTCTGAACAAGTGCACCGAAGTGAAGCTGGAATTAATTTCTGCTTTCTCTGTCTCTTTTCCTTGCCCCTCCAGCGGGGAGGTGTGGAAGGAACCAGTCAGGGGTATTTCTTCCAGTGTGATGGGAAGTCACTGAAGCTGGACAAGGAGAGGGACATGCCTGTACACCTGCTTTTCACCGAGACATCTCCCATCCCACAGCCAGCACCTCCCGGGGCAAGGCGGAGGATGAACCTTCCCGCACTGACCCAATCCTGATGACCTGGGCTGATGGAGAGGGAAGGCACAGCAGAGGTGGCAAAGAATGTGTCCGTGAGGCATGGCAGAAAGGTGTGAGGCTGACCCGGAAAGCAGAGAGGTGCCCCAGTGTGTGCCAACCCAGCATGGGAGGTAGACACAAGCCCCTGCCACCAGTCTGTGTGGTTTTCGGGTCTGGGGTGGCTCCCTGTGAGCCTATGGAAAGGCAATTAGACAACCTGGCTAAGAAACCTGTTTCCTTGCCGCTCCTGATGTTAGAGCATTTACCCTTTTCAAAGGTTATGTTACTAAAATGCTTTATTGCACATGAAGACTGATTTTTCCAGTTACGGGACTAAATAAGATGTAATGCTGTCATACTAGCAAAGCTAAAATACCCACTGGTGAGCACACAACAACAGGTCTAAATCCCGCACCAGATGTTTGTGGATGGTCTATACCGTGCCCAGGAGCTGTGACTTTCAAGGAGAGGTAGCTGCTGTTCCTTGGGTTTCAGCCTGATTAGAGCTACCACAGAGCAAATGCGGGTGGATCAGGTCTTTAGGGCTGGTCTGCTTGTACGTATGTATGTGCAGGTTCAACGCCTGGTCACAGTGGGCCTTGTGCTTGCCCTGACTCCCACCAGCAGACAGGAATCCAAGCTGATTTCAAGAGGGCCACGTCAGATTCAAACTGTGCTGTGGACATTGAGGCATGGGCCCCCAAAAGCATAATGGAACTGGGAGAGCAAACCCGAGCCCTCTCTAAAGACCTGGCTCAGGCAATGGGACGGATTCAGGAGGATCAGAGAAACCTTCTCCTTGAGTCACTGCTGCAGGGGGTAGCTCTGCTCGGGTGGAGGCCAGGAGGTACCAGAGATGTTTGTCCTCCTTGGCATCCTGGAAAATGTTACCCAACCACTTCTCTACAGCCAGGGTGGATGTAGGCTGTAAACCCTCTCCTCCCTGGGAACGTGTAAGAAGTGAGACCAGTCTGCCCAGAGATGACTTGGGAGATTCATTCAGTGGGGCTGAAGGCAAGGCAAGGACCACACTTCGCATGCCTCAATTCATAGGTGGCTGATGAACTTTCTGTCCAGGTGACAGTGTTCACATTTAAAGCAATTTTAACTTTGGCAGTAAGATTTTGTGAGGTATTAGATGTTTTGCAAAATTGTTGTATATCATAGTTGCTCTCTTGCTGTCATCCATACCATTATTTTGTATTCCCTTATATCTACTCAGTGTCCCATTTGCCTGGTGTCCTCCTTCCTTTCCTTCCTTCCATTTTTCTAAGACTTGCCTTGTTTTTGGAAGTGTGGGATTCTCTCCCCCTCTCTTCTGCCTCCCTCATTTTGTCGTAAGACAGTGAAATAGTAAGAATTATGATATACCTCAACATATCGACTTGATTAATAAATGTTAATAGAAATTATTAAATACGCAGAGCATGTTGCTAAGTCAGCTCCACATCTTGTAGCACAACCCTTAATTATGTAAATAATCACCCCACAAATAGTCCCATTGGGTTTGACAGCAGTACATGGACAAGGGACAATTTCTTATTAAACATTTAAAATTGGGCCCAATGCACAACATAATGAACCTAGATTATGGTAATGATGCCTACCAAGATAAAAATAGGAGAGGTGGATGGCAGAGGAAAGAAAAATGCTGAATATTGGTCCCATTAACAGTCTGAACCAGTTTGAGTCCTAAAATGAGGGCAAGGAGAGACAGCAGTTGTACAACCTTTTCCTTGGGGACCAGCTTTAGGTTTTCTTGGTCATTAATTCAACTAGTAGTAATATCTCTGCTTCTGTTATGGATAATGCCATGTGAATATTTACTGTACAGGTTCCCATTTTCAGTTTAGTTCCTATGATGAGATCTCTATTCCAATTCCATGTATTTATTGCTATTAAAACCCCCAAATGATCAGTGTAGGTAACCAAAGCCTCCCATTAAGAAGCTAGCAGCACAACCCTTTCTCTTGCAAATTTGATTTTATTGATAACAATCTCCACTCTGCAGCCTCTTTCTTCGGAAAAATTCTTTTGGGAGGCGGAGATGGACCAGAAAATGACAACTCTGAAAAGAGTTTTCACTTTAACATCTCATTGAAACAGGGATTGTGAAGTTACGTGATCGTCAGTTAATTTGCTGAGTTTTCCGGTGTCACTCGGTGAGTAGCATGGTCTGTCGTCTAGCCAAGGTAATTAGTTCTATGTGCAGGGAATGAATACAAGACTGTGAAATCCAAGCTCTAAGCGGAGTGCAGAATCAGTGTGAAAGGGAGCGGTGGGGATATATTATTTCACTGGACTGTACTACTTCAAACAGCACGGAATAAATTGACTGATGGCAAGCAGTGCAAAACTTAAAATGGGACAGCCTCATGGTATCCCAGAGCTCAGATGGGGCAGAGCAAGTGTCTTGCCTTGGTTTCTTTCACATCTTCTTGACCACTCGAATGCTTGGTTCTTCTTTCAGATGAAGCTCTGTTATCCCTTTTAAAGTGAGTCTTCAACTCTGCGGTTATTGAATTACTGCATTGCCTTGCGTTGCAAACCAGGGAAGGTCTTCTCTCTTCTGATTTCTGCTCACCCTTCCTGGAGGTCATTTCATCCCTTCCAGCAAGCCAGGTGACTGCACTGTGGCAGATGACAACTCGCAGCCCCGGGAAGAGCAAGTTTCCTTTTCTTATTGCACTTGCTTGGCTTCCTCTACAGAGTTTGTTCAAGGCACAGCAAGTGCAAAACCTGTTAGACTGAGGATGTACAACACAGTGCAGTGGTTTAAATCCAACTGAAATGGATTTAAATCCAACTGAAATGTCAATGTGAAAGTTTTATCAGGATTTTGTCTGAGCTGAAGAACATGAAATTGAAAGGGAGGTATTAACAGGTATTCGGATTATTACAATAATAATTAGAATTCTTAGAAGCCCCATGCAAAAGAAATGAATTCGCACTATACCAAAGATTGTTTTTTAATCAAACTGGTTTTCAGTAACAATGATCAAAAATGTATCATAAAGCAAAAGATGTGAATCTGATCATTGCATAAGTACCATAAACAAATTTCAGCCATTGGAAGCTGCCGAGTTTCCTTAATATTCAAAGTATTCCCAGCACATTTCAGAGAAATAAAGGTTTCTATTTATTTTTTTATCCCTTGCTCTGTAAATCTGATTTTCTTCTCGTTTGTGCAGGTCCATGTCAGCTGCAGTCAGAAAGCCTGCGTTTCATTCAGAAGCATGTAGTAAAGTAGTTGTATTAAATGCACATGATACTATAAGCTTTTGTCATGCCCAGCCTGTTTGCATTAGCTTGCCCTCTCCTCTCTATGGTGAAATCATTTATTGACCACACATCTAGATTGTAAATATCTAATGTAGTCTGCACTAATGTATATCTTTAGTGATCTTCTTTGTTCCCAAAAACACCTTAAGGAAAACAAGGACACAATTTGAACTACAGTTTGATTGTGACTGAGTGATGCAAAGTGATCAAATCTTAAATTACCAAATGTTCATGCAAGGGAGGCAGGCAATCAGCCCTAAATTGGTCCTTTCCTGTGATCTTGCCTGTCAAGGTTAATCTTAGAACAAATGTTTAGTTGTCCCTCATCATTCAAATGACATGTGCTTTCTCTGAAGGAGAAGAGGCCGATAATGTTGTGCCCCACAGCAAGTTATGAAGTTGGCTCCCTGGAAGGGTCCAGGAAACTGGAGACTTGGAAATTTCAAGGTGAGTAGCTGGTTTTGCATTTTTGTCAATGTCTTGGTCATTTGAGACATCACTTTATCGCCCTTGCTTTTTTAATTTCCTCTGGTCTCCCTCTATTTCTCTTACATAAAAGCAAAAGAAAAGGATCACAGAGGGCCACAGCTCAGGTTTTCCATGAGGCGGGTTGGATTAACAGGACAAATGAAAGAGCTCTGTGCCTTGTTCATCCTCTCCGTAAACAGCTGAAAATTAAATCACACATATTCTTGGTTTTCAACAGCCAAACCTGAAATGATAGATTCCCATCCTGCCTAGTTTGTTTACTGGTGCACAGGACACAATGTGTGGAGGTCCCGTTGCAAACATTTTCCTTGAAACAGATGCATATCACACACTCACTCAGTGGAGAGATGGAAAATTAGCGTTTGAATTTAACAATGTCTTGTATTTCATGTAACCCTACCCTGCAGAGAGATTCTTCTCTATATTTCAACAGGCTGCAGGTCTGATTATTATTACTAGAGGCTGCCGAGACAGTTAAGTGTTCATGGATGTGCACCTGCTTATCAGAATAAAAGAAGGGGACCCTCTTCAGCTTCCTTTCTTTTATAGCCCCGTGCTATGGCTCACAGTGACAGGGACGTGACTGCAGTAGTTGGAAGAATAAAGTCAGATCTTGTTAGCAACAGGTCGCCGGGGATGGGAGGCTGTGTTGCCGAGAGGTTTTATGAACAAATTCAAGAAAATTTTAAGAGTAGATAAGAGGTGCAAATATTTAATAAAAATCCATGTCTGACCAACAGCGTGAACTGAGCACATAAAGCAAAATCATATGTTATACTTAAGATCCTAAATGCAGTGTTTACCTATGACATGCCAGCATGCAAAATCTTTATTTGCCATTTGTATGCAAACATATGATAGAACACACTGGTGAAAGTTCATATGGTCACGGTTCGATTGATGTTAGCCCTGGGTCTCTAAATCCTGTGAATAAAACAGGCTACGAATAATTTCTGCTTAAGTATTTTCATTGTTGCCCCATGAAACAGCATTTAATAACCAGTGGGCTTATTTGGGCTATCTCCTATAATGGACAATGAAGTATATTTATGGGTAAAAATACAATCATAGCCTGACAGCGCTTCCCTGTGGTCAGCACGGCTTCATGGTCTGCAACGTTCATTCTTCCTTCCTTGCAGGAGTGGAAAACAAAGTGCTGTGCAGTGGCTCCTTGCTGCTCATCTCATAGTTACCACGGTTAGTTTTGCCCCATTTGCACAAATGAAGACAAATCCCAATTACTAAGGAAAGGTAAGTTAATTCTGTAGTTTCTTTTTTTGATATTTAGAAGCATCTTTATGAATATGGACATCAGTGTGGGTATTAGGTTAGCGTGATAAGGTAGGCAGAAGATATGATAAGCATGGTCATTCACAATCATCTTTTTTCAGTCATGTTTTCAAAGATTTCTGTCAGTGAGAACCTGAAACATCTCCCATTTCAAAGGTTTCGGATAAAGGTCTAGTCATGATGTCAGAAGTGTGTGGGTGTTCAGGGAACCAACACAATTCCAAGGACAGACATTAAAACACGTTTTTTAACTATGTGGGACCTGCTTCCCCACTCCCATATGTTTAGTAGATCAATATTAGCTCCTCTACAGTCAATAGAGCTCACTGATGTAAAACTGCTGTGTGCATGTTCTTCATGATTCATAGTCTTGAAGCCCGGCCAGTTCTATAATTCAACCCTCACAAAGGCAAACAACCTCCTGCCAATCTGCCCTTTTTTCTCTCATCCTGTTATTTGTTAGGCGTCTGTAGTCCATTAGCTGGCTTACTATGGTATTAATAAGTGGCATAATTATTCATAGCCAGATCTGCTGATAAGAAATCAAATGCTCTGGTAAACAACTGACTGCTTTTTTTTTCCATGACATCAACAACAAAGTCAAATAGGGTACTGGAAAAAGGATAATTCTCAGGATCATGTTAAAAGAATACATAGTTATGTAGAGGATGGGAAAAGCTGTTTTCAAAGCACTGATCAGGAATGTTCTGTGTCATTTCCAGCAGACACACACCACCATGTCTTCTGCTCACACCAGGAACATATAGACTCTTATGGCTGATCACTACATGCCATGTCTGTCCACCTTTAAGAAATGGATGGGTTTCATGGTGTAGTTCTCCAAAATTAATCTTTTCCAACCCTTCCCCCAGATGGCAAATTTATCTCTGAAAGAATTAGGGTCATGCTTCTTTGTGCCTGTCTCCTTAAGATAAAAGATTAAGTCAGGGGTAGCTCCATTATCAAGAATGGTTGGAGGAACCTGTCTAAACCCACCGTCTTTTCCTCCGTAAAACCAGTGTCTCAGGGTACAGGACAGTGCAAGTGTCTATTGGATTATCCTCCCCTTTACTCTGCCCTGGGGAGGCCCCATCTGCAGCACTGGGTCCAGTTCTGGGCTGCCCAGTTCAAGCAGGACAGGGAGCTGCTGGAAGAGGGTACAGCAGAGGGCTACAAAGATGATTAGGGGCCTAGAACATCTCTCTGATGAGGAAAGGCTGAGGGACTTTAGGCTTTTTAGTCTGGAGAAGAGAAGACTGAGGGGGGATCTGATCAACGCCTATAAATACTTAAAGGGTGGGTGTCAGGAGAATGGGGCCAGTCTTTTTTCAGTGGTGCCCAGTGACAGGACAAGAGGGAATGGGCACAAACTGGAACATAAGAAGTTCCATCTAAACAGGAGGAGGAACTTCTTTCCTTTGAGGGTGGCAGAGCCCTGGAAGAGACTGCCCAGAGAGGTGGTGGAGTCTCCTTCTCTGGAGACATTCAAACCCACCTGGACACGTTCCTGTGCAACCTGCTCTGGGTGGACCTGCTTTGGCAGGGGGTTGGACTAGATGATCTCCAGAGGTCCCTTCCGACCCCATAGCGTTCTGTGATTGGATAGTTTGTGGTACTTTGCTTCCACTCTACTTTTGCAAGTGCTCACTGACGTTCACCATCTAGGAGAGTGGGTTTTGGGGAAGCTCTTTGCGTATTGCACAACTCTGCACACAGAGCTGCTTCTCACTGCTCTTTGCTCATGTGCCAGTCACATCAGCATGGGTGCAATCCCCGGAGTGAGAGTATGTGTGTTTTATGTTTTATGTGTGTTTTAGATTACTGCGATTGCTCTGGCGTCATTAGGGTTGCTTTGCGTTGAACACCCCTGTGACACCAAAACCTTCCTCTCTTCCCCTCCCTTTCCCTTCCCAGTGTCTGGCTGACTAATGACCGATTTCGAGGTTGAGATCAACTGTGATTAGACAATTGAAAACTCTGACTAGTGCTGCAGACACTTGGGCAACACTTCTTGACAAAGTAAGTACCGTTTTTAAGGCTTAAAATAATTTCCACTCCTTGTTCCTGGGCAGCACAATTGCTGCTTTTTGTTTCTTTGAAGTACACTCAGTAACTTAGTGCAAAGATGCTTGTAATGAAAGGCCTCTCAGAGACTTTCAGTGGTCCGTTCCCATTCTATATTTCAGTCTAGTAACAATGATTTTCAACAATGATTCAGAGAGGTTAAATTCAGACGTGACCCTTACACTGTCTCCCACATTTCCCACTTCTTCCCGGTCTTGCAGGGTTGTAATCCTCTTGACATCAGTAGCTTCAGTGCTGGGTGAAGATTATTTTCTAAGTCGTCTCTTTCTCAGACTGAAACTCTGCCATTCTTCTCGTATCTTGTCCAAATGGTCAGTTACCCTTGCTCCTCAAGACATGGGCTTTATTTCTGGTCTGAATTTGTCTCATTCACCTTAGAATCCTTGGTGCTTTTTTAATGTCTTTCTTGGACTAGAGAACTTGACACTGGCCTTAGCCTTGCTCTCCGAAGGTAATAACACCAGGCAAACAAATTACCCAGAAAACATCCTTTCGTGATGAGTTTCTGAATAGTGACCTGACTAGAAGTCATTTTTAATGTGTCTAGCATAATTTTCGATGCCCTTTCTGGCATCAGGGTTTTCAGCACCTAAATTGTAACTAGTTCTGTAGCTGGTGTTCATCTTATCTGTGTCACCTGCACGGGTAACACAATCTCCCTTGCAGTGGGCCACATATTTATGGTTTTTAACGTATTCTAGGATCTTTTTCTCTTTAAATCCCTACAGCATCCCGCTGAAGCTTCTTTTGTGCTGGGTGGGAAACTTGAACAGGTTACATACTTTTCAGGATGTGACTGTCCTGTTCTGAAGGTCTGTGTTTACTCTATTCAGAGCAAAAAATGTCTCTGTTCATCTGAAAGGAGAGAACTTGCGGGCACCAGCACAGAGCGGGTTTGAATGGGTTGGCTTAGGAGCAGATCACCTCCTTGTGGGTGCTTTTGCCATGACCTTCCAAAAAGATTGGAGCTGTATTTGTCTAGCTCTGAACAGGAACTTCAGCATCAATATCAGCAGTTCTTAATGCAATTTCTGTTGTACTGAACGTACTCTGAAAATTCCTTTCCTCCAGTTCCAACAGTCCTAGATCTTTCCCCAATATCTTCAACATAAGCTCCAAGTTTTCATGTGTAGAAAAGAAAAAAGAAAAATTAAAGACACTAAGGAAAAATGTAGCATCTACTTTTATGCATGGTAACTTGATCCAACAGAGGATTGTTTTCACATCTTTGCCCTAGGTTCCCTCCAGAGACAGAGCCAGGGATTTGATGGTGTCTTTGGGCTCACATCCTTTTGCCCAGGACATATCACCTCACACAGAAGTGACTTTGGAAACTCATTCTCCTTTACTGACAGTCTGTACAGCATCACCTTCATCCTGGCTGTAGCATTTCCTTAGGTGGGCATATATCCACATCGCTGGATCCATTATGTTTTTCTTTAAGGAGTATATATGTAGGTATTCATCTTAGAACTTCAAACTATTAATGGTTATGTTTCATTGATGTATCTCTCATTGTCTTGAAATTTTAATTTTTCTTCCAAATGTATCATTCTCTGCCCCTTCCTTCTCTTCCTCCTCCATCACAGTTTTTTTTTTTTAAAATGGTTCTTAATCCATCATGTTTAACCTGGTTCATAATTCTTCCCAACTCAAAAACACAGGGGGTGAGATGTAGGATCATGTTCTCCTTGGGAGTCTTCGGTGGAACCAGGATTAAGACCTGTTTAGTCCGACCTCCATCCTGCCGTCAGCTCTTGGCAGTTAAACTTTTTTGCCCACAAAAACTCGCTCTCTGGGGACGAAGGCCATCATTTAAAAATGAGGATGGGGTGTAGATATTTCATTTACTCCTCTGAGATCCCACTGTTTTCTTCAAGAAAACAAGACGCCGTTGCAGACGTTATTTTGCTCCCAGTTGTTTCAAGGGTGATCAACGCTGAAGTACTACAGGGACTTGCAAAAAAGACATGAGCTTTTCTGTTTCTCTTTAACAAAAGATGCCTGTCAAGTGGGAGGGTGTGTGGGTGGGCCAACACAGGGTGACTTTCCTGGGCAGACATATCCCAGCATTTCTGAGGTGGGTTTCGGCAGCTCGCCTCTGACTGTGAAAAGCAAGGCAGAACAAAAGGGCAGGTGACATGCCCGCTGCAAGGCCAGTAAGGCTGGGAATAACAAACAATACATGAATTGCATGTATTAAGTTTGCAATGTTGTGGCAATTTGAGTGCGAAAGCTTAATGGCTCTTACCATAACATCAGATTATTTTTTGCTGAAAGGACGTCTATGTTCAGGAAAAGCCATTATGATGTTATTGTCTGCTTTTAATTTAATTTGAAATCATCCACCCTTTTATAACATCAGCCTCTGCATTTTACTATTGAGAGATATTAATTTCGGGAAAAAAAGAAAAAGGCCCAATAATTAAATTATATATTCGTGCTTATCTGCAGAGCCAGAACAGCAGCAAGAGATTTTAGAGGGCTGTTCCTCCTCTTTTCTTTCTGATACTTCCTCGTCCCTTCTTTTTTTTCCTTCTAGTTGCCAGACCTACCATCTCTTCTGTTCCCAAAAGGAAGCAGCAGAGATGTGTAAAAGCGTGCTCTGCTGGGCTCGTGCACTGTGCTCTGCACATGCATTTGTAGATACGGAGGGGTATGAAACACGGAAAGCAACGAGCAGCCTTTCCCTGAAACTAAAGCAAAGTTTGCAAAGAGATTTATTAGTTCGTAAGCAGCACTTGGAATCATCTAGCGCCATAAAAGACACCACCTGACAAATACGAAATTCAAAAAATAGTAGAAGTGCAATACTTACTTATGCTTCTACTACAATGTCTCTACTGAGGGGGGAAAGACATACTGCCCCTTTCCTCCCACGAGAAGGTATGTGGCTGTGCTTGGACACACCACACCCAGAGCAGAGCTGCAGAAACCAAGCAGGAGTTTTTCTGGGTGGGAATGGGTCTCTGTGCTGAAACCTGCAAGGCAGGGGAGCTGCTGCAAAGCGTCCGCCCTTGCAGGCTGCAGGTGGGCAGAGCTGGCTGGTGGCCCGGGGCTGAAAACAAGGGGATGCTGGAAAATACGCGAGTCTCTGACCCTCAGGTACCAGCATACTTGGCCTTGGTAGCAGAAAGCCTCATGCTTCACTTTTTCTAATTATCTCACACTTCCCTTAGAGTGCTAAGAAAATAAAGCATGTCTACAGCCCATCACTAGGGGCTAGGTGACAGCCCCAAACTTATTCTGAGAAACCTCATTTGTATGCTCCATCCCTGTCTGTCTATTGTATTATTTATTCCTGTGGCTTTTCCCCTTTAATCTCGGTTTTCAGAAGCTCAATTTTCTCTAGCTATCACTCTGTGTTGTGATGTATCATGAGTCATGCCCCATATACTGAGCAGTAATAGTGCATGCAAAGGGAATTGTACCAGCCAGCATATCTGAAGAAAGCATCATTTTTGGAAAGCTGAATCTGCCCTGCTGCAGCACAGCTAGTCTCAAGTTCCCAAACTTAATGAAGTTGCTATCTGAATTTGTATTTCTTTGAGATTTATTCTCCATTTTTTGGAGATTTATTTTGAATATATGTGATTACAACAGCCCTGGTATCTCAAAAGACAGCAGAACAATTCTTCTCTGAAGCCAGCAGGAATGTAATTAGTATAATGTCCACTAAACGACAGCCCGGTGTGTGAACTTTAATCACAGCTGCTCTGGGTGTTATTGGTCTTTCAGGACTTAGACTGAGACAAGTCATGCAGAAATGGTGTTAATCTTGCATTGCAAATATGACTGAGAGCTTATTATGAACTTCTCCAATTTCCTTAAGATTGATGCTTCAGATTAACCTGGCTCTGTGTGCTCCAGCTAACAGCTGAACAGGGTATTTCTGCAAAAAAAAAAAGAAGTTATTGCACCAAACATTGAACTTTGATTAGAAAGCATCAAAGATTTATT
The DNA here is from genome assembly GCA_013399435.1 of Arenaria interpres. Lineage (NCBI taxonomy): Eukaryota > Metazoa > Chordata > Aves > Charadriiformes > Scolopacidae > Arenaria > Arenaria interpres. The sequence continues at coordinate 242,438 of VXAK01001631.1, read as the reverse complement.
AAAATTGACCTTTTATTCAGCAGGAATCAAAAAAGCCGTAAGTGGATGCTTCACACATGTGGCACAGGGATCAGCTGTCAGCTTCTGACAAGCGTGAGAAGAATGCTTTTTTATTTTGCCAGCTATCATCACAACACGAATGGTTCCCTTTCAAAGCTTGCTGGTTTTCAGGTTGGTTTTTTTTGTTATTTGGTTTTGGTTTTTCTGTATGAAGGTGAAACTTCCAAGAGGGCCTCAGCTTTGGTGGTTGGATGTCAGGATTCACTAGAAAATGGACATTGTGGGCACAGAGAAGCTGGAAATGTAGTCCTGATTGCCTCTGCCCCAATTTAAAGACTATGAGTTGTTCAATAACAGCCAGGAGAGAAATTTTGACTTTTTAACATACAGCTGTCTCTGAAATGCAATTTCAACCCTGTTTCCTCCTTTTTATTTTTTTTCTAAAGAGTAACAGTTTGTAGCCAGCTAAGATCAGTGAATTCAATTTATTTTCCTTCCTGGTAATCTTTCCCTTCCTCAGGTTTCCTCTGAGATCAAAGATTTTTTTTGACAGCTGTTCCAATGGCAAACTGGGATTTTGCCTGATCTCTGGTGTGTTTTCACCATGTCACACCAGACCTCAGCTGAAAATCCAAACAGGCTCCATAGGGAAGCATGGCAGACCCTGCCAAGAGACACCACAGCGCCCTATAGCCCTGCTGCATCTTTACAACATCTAAGTATACAAGCAGCAGCACCCGTGGCCATGTTAAAATTTTTCTAATGCCTTTTACTTATAGAAATGACAATTTGTAGAAACTGAAGCATTTGATTTGAGATTTTACTGACCTTGATGAAATTCCAGCTCTGAATACGCCATCAGGAATTTTTTTTGCATGGGTATGTATGCACGGGAGGTCATTCTCCCCCTCTGCTCTGCACTGGGGAGGCCACAACTGGAATCCTGCGTCCAGCGCTGGGCTCCCCAGTTCAAGAGAGACAGGGAACTGCTGGAGAGAGTCCAGCGTAGGGCAACAAAGATGCTGGAGGGATTGGAGCATCTCCCTGATGAGGAAAGGCTGAGAGAGCTGGGACTCTTTAGCCTGGAGAAGAGAAGGCTGAGGGGAGACCTTATTCATGCTTCCAAGGATCTAAAGGGGGGGTTGAAGGAAGGAAGATGGAGCCAGACTCTTTGCAGTGGTTCCCTGTCTCTCTTGAAGTGAGAGTCTTCAGTGGTTCAGTGACAGGAGGAGGGGCAACGGGCACAAGCTGGAACATGGGAAGTTCCACTCGAATCTGAGGAAGACCTTCTTTGGGGTGAGGGTGGCAGAGCCCTGGAAGAGGCTGCCCAGGGAGGGTGTGGAGTCCCCTTCTCTGGAGATCTTCAAGCCCCGCCTGGATGCCGTCCTGAGTGATGTGCTCTGGGCAACCCTGCTTTGGCAGGGGAGTTGGACTAGATCATCTCTAGAGGTCCCTTCCAAATCCAACAATTCTGTGATTCCGTGGTATGGGACAACAAATTTATTTAGTAGAGAACATGTTGAGCTTATTACAAAGAGGTAGAAGTAACACATGTGGAAAACGATTGTCATGAGAAGATCGTATGTTGGTCAAATCATATCTCTGAGAATTTTATGAACGCAGGCCTTTTACCACCGAACATGGTAAAATTCTTTTCATCCCCAGTTGTTCTGACCCTAAGACTTTTCAAAGGAAAGGTCTCATGAACCCTTTAGGTATTTTTAGGTTGTGTTTAGGTTTTATTGTTGGCTCTTCAAAGCAGGCTGTTTCATTGGCTTTCGGCATCTCCTTCAGAAAGGAGATAAAAGCAGGAGGGGTTTGGATGATATTGCCTGCCCCTGTAAAACAACCCTGTGAGTCTGCAGCAAATCTGGGAGAGGTGAGCAGTCAGCAGGAGCTTCCCAGGGAGTCCCTCACACAGAGGAAAGCTTATGTGAGGAGGAGGATGGTGGAATTGGCGGCAGCTGTGCCAAAAGCACCGGAGGCATAACACCAGCAAAAGATATAATGAGAGCTTGTGCAGCTCAGCAGCTGCAGCGTTTTGTATCTGTGTGTGTCTGTGGAGTCTGACTGGGAGAGAAAACTTCATCACAGAGATGCATAATGCAATCACTGTCTGTAGCATTCTTCTTCTGGAGCCTCAAAAGTGGCTGATGTTTGGCTCCTGCTGCTTTGTCTGTATAGTACTGACACAGCTAACACAATAAGGAGGAAAGGCAGAGTCAGAGGTTTCCAGCTGAATAATTTAAAGCAATAAATAAATTAGGATTATCACTGTAATCCCTTTTCTCCATTCTTTTGCTGTTTTTCCTTTTTACCTTGTAACTCATTTTCTACTTTTCATCTTTGTCAACTAAGATTCTTCACTCAATTTTTCTTAATAGCAGTCCAAATCTGTTGCCTATCACCTGCTACTTACTTTTGAATAAAGAGTCTGTCCCCATCTTACTCATTTCAATTAATTGCCATGCTTAAATGAACCTTCCCAATCTTCTCTAACCCCAAGGCAACTCTTATCTGCCATCTTGATAGGTGATTAATGACTTTCCATTCCTGGAACCAATGTGAAAGACAAAAGAGAAATAAGAAAACCCAGAAAAGACTCTCTTTTTAACCTTTCTTTCACCTCAATCATTTCAGGAAGGAAGAAGAAGGGTAATAAATGTTTCACTCTTCTTCAAGGAACATCGGTTCACTGGTGCCCAGTGTTAATTACCTGAAAAATATTTAAATGAGCGAACACAACTTGAAAAGAGAAAGTCCTTTTCTCTTGTCAAGTTAGGCTGGTGGCAAAAGTAGATTTCTTCTGTGCCTGCTGACACTGTTAACACCCTCTGCCTTTGAGTAAGATCTTATCTTGGTCCCCTCAATAACAATCCAGCCAGGTCTAAGGGCAAGAGCAACACATTTCGTGGGTGTGATTGCAGGCCTATCCACCTGTGGCCTTGGAGTTAATCTAATCCAGTCTACAGTGATTTACAGAGCACCGGTGTCTGCCAGACAGCTGTGTTGTGGTAACACTTTGGGCTCCAGTAGCACAAGAGTCTCAAAGCGCTTTACTGTCTTAACTCACTTTGTCCCATGTTTAATGGATTTTTATCACCCTTGTCCACTTGTTCTCAGGCCTCAGCAGCATGGATGAACACGGATCCAAGCATCGCATGGCACACAGTTGTTATCACGCCATTGCACTCAGGCCACAGGGGTTCAAAGTGATCCACAAGAACTTCCCGCTTCCCTTCATCTTCCCTGGGGGAAAACCAAGTTCCCAAACACATCCTGCCTATGTGAGTGATGATCTGCCATGTCATTGCAAGTGCTTGACTGTATTTTGACGTGCAACCGTGGTTTTTACACCCCCTTTAGTTTTCCCGTGACATTCCCACTGTGGTGGGAGCTGCCTCCATTCCTCAGCACTGCTTGAATCTGATCGGGTGAATGTCGGCTGGACCCGTCTTACTACAATAACCTCAAACCCGTGGTTAACCAGCTTATTTCTCAGCCTGCAGGTGAGTAGAGAGTCACCATTCTTCCACAGCTCTGTGCAAATCTGATGGTCCTGTTTTGGGAAGAAGGGACTTGTGATGTACAGGCTTGGAGACAGATTCTCACGAAGCATGAATGGCATATTTACTTTATTTAGGAGTAATTTATGGCTCCGTTTTCAATTCCTGCTGGGACTCCCACTGTTTAAGGGCAGCCTCAATATGGGTTTGATACCACGTATAGTGTTTTGGGTTTACTTGAGGGGTCTGGAGCACAAGTCTTGTGAGGAGAGGCTGAGGGAGCTGGGGGTGTTCAGCCTGGAGAAAAGGAGGCTGAGGGGAGACCTTCTGGCTCTCTCCAACTCCCTGAAAGGAGGGTGTAGCCAGGGGGGGTCGGTCTCTTCTCCCAAGTCCCAGGCAATGGGACAAGAGGGAATGGCCTCAAGTTNGTTGGACTAAATGATCTGAAAGGTCCCTTCCAACCTGGACAATTCTATGATTGTACTTGAAGCAGTTCATTTTATATTGGGCTGTATCTGGTGTGGCTAGGCAGGTATCATGTAAGCTGGTTAGCAGGCGTCACTAATAAAGCAATGAACCCTGAAAGCAACATCTGTCTCATCCTACTCAGGCTCTCAGATGATAATTGCATCACCTGCTCTATATCTCATTAGCACTGACAGCTCTTCCTTCTCTTGCTCCCAAGGCAGTGGGGGAAGGCGCTTATTCCATCTGTGTTTGGATTTCCACTAGGCAGGCACTGAATCTTCATCTTCCGTGGAGAGACTCAGGGGCTACAACATTACATCAGATGCTGCTCTATCTACTTGTCAAGTCTTTCCTTGACTGCTCTGAGACCAAAGCTACAGTGATGCTGCTTAAAAGAGGGTGAAATCTTACTTACCAGAGGGCAACATCTTTGAAACTTGGCTATGAAAGTTTGGACTCTGAAGGTCCAAGGAGTATCCCCTAGTTTTTAAGTTAAAACATGCAAAGACCACTACCTGCTTGAAAAAAAAACAACTCTTTGGAGCAGAGGATTAGTCTGGGGGTGGAACCAACCTACAGGAACAAGAGCAAAAATGGCCATTTGTATTACCTCCACCACTCACAGTTGTACTGATCTGGCAGGCAGAGAAGTTCACTCACAAAAAAGGCACTGCAGGCAAGAGGCTTCTTTGATGCCTTTGGCCTGCTGCAGACTGGTTCATTAATTGCTAGCATTAAATGTGACTAATGAACTAAATCTGTGAGTGGGTTAACTGGGGTGCTGAAGCAGGAAGACTTCTTAAAGAGCTCTTAAAACCCAAGAAATTATGAAGCTTCCTTCCCAATTAGCAGGTTTCATGTAACCAAAGTCTAAGGGGTGAGTACAGTGCTGTCAGATCAAGAACCATGTGTCTACTCCAGCATCTGATCTCTCAGCAGATGCATTATGTTGGTTGGGTTTGTCAAAACAAAGCAGACCGTATTTTTGCAACCCTTACTAATATCACCAAAGACAACGTAAAGACCATCGGGGGGAGAAACCAAGCTAGAGCATGGTCACTTGTGAAAACGATATGGTCGACACTGCCTGAGCACAGACTGGGAAGTGGTGCTTTCTGCATGGCTAGTGTTCACCCTTTGCACCGGTGGTGCTGCAGAGCAGCTGAGACCTAGCCTAAGGAGCTGGGGTATCTCTGCATGGAGCACGTTGTAGATACAGTAGTGTCCAGCATGGTATCTTTTTTTTTTTGCACAAAATGCATATAAGTGTGTAGGATGCAAAGATTGTCCCAGTTAACATTGCTTGCAGTCTTGCATGTCCCATTGAGCTCCTGGTATTCCGATGGAAGGCCAGCACAGCTTCTTTTATGGTGTCTCCGGGGTCTTTGAAGAGCAGACCCTTGGTAGTGATGTGGAGGATAGCAATGGTCTTGGTGCTGCAGCCTTCAAGAAGAAATCTGTCTCTTCCAGTCTGGGCGTGTGGGACCTTTTGCCCTTCTACGGAAGACTGTAAGAAATGTCTTACTGTCTAATGAAGATTTATGTACGGGAATTAAACCAATTTTCTGTTCCTTCCATAAAGCACCTGTGAGTTAGTTTCAGGATGTCAGTAAAGCAGATTTGCCTGCCATTTGTACTAGTAATTCGTGTTACAGTAGCCTCTAGAGGCCATGGGACTGTGTGCATCTCTACAGAAAAACTACAGGAGATGGTTTAAAAGCTGCATGTGTAAGATGGTGGGTAGGAGTAAGCTAATAATTTTGTCTTGGGCTATTTTTGTGTATTTACCATTTTATTTACATGGTAAGATGCTGCAAACTATATAAATACTGAAGAAAACATACCTACTCCGGTGTGCTTTTCTAGACTGTCCCACCACAGCGTTCTTTCATTTTATCTCCAGTGCCATTAGATGAATTAACTTGTCCATGGTTAAGCAAGAACCTGACCACATGGGATCTAGGTGCTATTTTTATGGGGTAACTTTCTCTTTACTCTATAACAGCCTGGGCTTACTTCTTTGCTGTGCGGCTGATACTTCATTCTTGGCAGGACTGAGCTTCAAATGGCTCAGTCAACTCAGCCAATACTTAGTAATGTGGAAAGCTGTGCTTAGCTAACACACACCACACGTACTGTCAGCTTAGTCTCCCATGTGCCTACTAATGTCGGATGATGTACTTTAGGCCAAGCATGGAAGACTGGCAAGCAAGTCTGCTGTGGGTGATCAGGAGCCTGATCACACCCAATCCCACTAATTGCAAAACTCACCTTCCTTGTACCCATCTGGGAGCTGGTGCCTTCTGGTTAAGTGATTGAGTACAGGTTTAAAAAAACCACATATGACCATATTCTTTCTTGCAGCAGGAATGGACTGCAAACAAGATTGCTGGGCTGGCCGTTTTCAGACCCGACTGCGGTACAGGTACGTCAAGGGGGCTGGGTGCTGCCCAGCTGGAGATCCTACCTTCAAGTCACTCCAGGCCCTGCACAAAACGCAAAAACACTAACAGAGATCATTCCCCTCCCTTCCTTCCTTCCTTCTGCTTGGCTATTGGGGTCCATGGCATAAACAAGGGTTCAGGAAACTGCTGTTTACCAGGGGACACTATGAACATAGGAAAGCCTGGCCCCGCCATCCTGCAGGGGGAATTTCTCACTGTAACTTGGACAATACCCACAGGACGGTGACAGGAGGAAAAAAGCCATGGCCAGGAGACCTTTGCACGACCGTGCACAAAGACACAGGGCAGCAGCTGATTAGGTTGCAGAGTGAGTGGAAGAAAGAGCAGGAGAGATTTGCGCTCACTTTGCATTTCTTGAGCCAAAATGTGGAGGCATAGAGTAATAAGTAATGTTAATAGGCTGAAAATAGAAGGTTTTCTCCGTGTTTGGTATGAGTCACATAATACTTGAGCCTTAGAGACCCAGTCTTCTTCCAAAGGGTCAAAATAAGGTATGGTGTCTTTCCCCTTCCATCCTTGATCCCACAGGAGTGGACTCTCTCCATCCCCAGTGCTGGTGGGGATGTGGCCCTCAGCAGCCCCATATCGTTTTGAATAAGGGTTTCCAATCATAAAAGATGCCCGAGTGGGAAAGATGCTGAGCCAAGCCCAATGCCTGTTTTGGGCCAACTTGCTTGATGGCAACAGAGACGATGCACTGGGTGGGTCTGAAAGGTTTTTCCCTGGCAGGACAGAGCGTGAGGCTCGGTGGGTGTAGGATGATGCTGGTTGGTGTGTTGGTGAGAAAGGTGCTGCAGCCTGCCCAGCCAGAGGAGGACCACGAGCGGTGGAGGGGAGTGACACCTTGCAGGGAGACCACAAAGAACCACCATTTTCTGCCGTGCAGTTTGCGGCAGGAAGGCCAGACTTCAAGGTTTTGGGGACTGCTGCCATATTGGCTGCTTGGTTTGGCTTCTGTATGCTTGAGATGATTTTGGTTATTTTTCTCCTCCTAGACCCAAGGGCAGGCAGTGGCCAGCCAGCAATAAAACTGGCATGATCCCTGGAAGGAAGAGCAGCTGGAAAGAGGCTCGGCTGGGCACGACGGGAACAGCCCAGAGGTCTGTTCTGCGATTATGCCCACACACCTGCAGTGCTGCCTGTCCTGGTTTGAGGTAAAACAGAACCAATTTTCTGTTCAGTAATTTTACTTTTTTTAGTTGGGCCTCTTCTAACTAACTAAACTCTGATATTAACAGCGTAGTGTTCAGAAGCTGTTCACTCTCACAGTGATTATACCAAGGAAGAGGATTATACCAAGGAGAGTCCCTTGCTTATACTCATTGCTATGACAACCAAGGTCAGGTAAATTTGTTATTTCCCCCATTGGATGGTGGGAAGCTAAAAAGCATAGAGGGGTCCCACCTGTGGGGAGGAGGAGACAGGAGAGGTGACCCAAACCTGACCAACAGGNAGGTTTTGTATATACTGTATACTTTTTCTTCCCTTTTTTTTTTTTCTTTTCTTATTATTATTTATTATTTCATTATTTATTCATCCTTTCATTAAAGTAGTTTAGTTTTTTCTAAACTCATAAATCTCTTTTATCTCTTCCTCTCCTCTCTTTTCCTTAGAGGGGGGAGGGAGGGGCCATCTGTCCTTCAAAACCACGACACTGCCCTTGGGTGAGAACGTGGGGTAGGATCTGCTGCCACAGCCACCCAGACCAGCCTCACTGGGGAGAGGGGGGCTCCATGGAAAAGATGGGTCACCCTGAAGGGTTTGCTTCAGTACTGCTACTCCACTGCTGCTTTTAAAAACTGGATTTTACCCACAGCTCGCTCTCATTTTTCCCCTGTTTGTGATGCAAGGCTGGAACAGTTCTCACAGCCTTTCAATTTTGTCTTGTCAGCCTCTGACCCTATCAGCTGGCAAGCCGCTGGCAGCATAGTAATTACTCAGATGTTGATTTACTTCACCCTGCTGAAGGTAAATTTATGTGCCCTTCTCGTTGTGTGTTTGTGGGACCGACTAGTGCTTTTTTTAAAGTTTTATTTTAAGGCCGTAGGAATGCCTCCTGCCTTCCTCTCCTTCAGGCCTCCAAGGAGAAGTCATTCTTTATTTTCAATGCCTCGTTACTGTGAGGCAGTCAGCTCAAAGAGGTATGATCTACGTGTTGTTCTGACAATGTTTGCAGGCTGCCGATTCGTCTGCGGCACGCAGTCCTAACTTTGCCCAATAAATGACATATATACATACATACATTGCAGAGCAGCCAGTATCTTGACCGTGCTCAATGTATTGCATATTTGCAGTTCAGCTCCCCCTAACTCTGGGTTTGTATGTTATACGCTTTGTCCAACGCAGATAAAACTTGTCAAGGCTGGACTTCTCTACCCACACAGGGTGTTTCAGCGCTTACCAGGCACCCACTACCATCCTAACTAGAGGCTGAACACAGTAAGACAAGGAAGAAATCAGTCAGGACTGACTTTTAAGGGCATCTGCTCTTGCCCTTGGGTTGATGTTAATGAATCTAAGATATACATATATACACATATGTTTATATATTGCTCGTACGTACATGAATAAAATACAAACTTAATTTAAGCTTATTTGATTGAACAACTGACGTTAATTTAGGTAGGTGTTTTATAAAGTTCCTTGAGCCACTCAGGAGATGGCCACACATGCTGACCTGAAAACCTACTATAGTTTTTCTGGGCCTCTTTTGTAGGGACCCTGCCAAGTGTTCATTCCCTAGGGACGTAAAAATTTTCTATATAAAGAATGGTTTTAAAAATAACTCTCATGTACCTCTTAGATTCAGATGTTCTTTTTAGCCATGGAAAACTCAACGTCGTGATGACATATATTCCCACTGGGAAAAATCTTTATTCTCCTTGCTTTACAAAATGCAGCGCGCACAATCTGGATGGTAATTTGGGACCACGTTTTTTATGAAATGTCTCAAATATGAAATTAAACACTTGTCTGACCCTATTTGTGGTAGAGCAGAGCACAGAAGGAGTATGCATGGGAATATCATTCACGTTCCTCCTTCCTTATATTTTAAACAGAACCTGACGTGGTACTTGTTCACTTTCTTTTGTGCTTATTTTCAGGGCTGTAGGAGCTGTTTGATAAATGTATCACCAGTGAATGGAAAATGCATGTCTGCATTTTGCTCTTTGTTATGTGTATGAACGAGTGCAGCAACCCCCACCCCGGCCTGACTGCCCAGGCCAATGCTGCTCACGCTGATGGCTTGTAGCATCTCAGATCCAGCAGAAACACTCGGACACGTTAGTAGGAAATGAACCACACATAAATGTCGCTCCCTTGGCATACGGTAAGTCCATGCTCCTGTTGCTGTCGGGATTTATGGACAGTTAGTGTTCCTGCAGGCATGGATAGGACCATGCTAATATTCTTCCTGTTTAGTATTTTGAATTAAAATGTCCTTAATAGGATCAGTTCTGGATGATATTCTGTTTATGTTTGTATTTAAATGCATAATGTTCTATTTAGGAAGCCACCTTTATCCACCGGCCTGGAAAGGAAATTCTATAGAAAGAAAAAGCAGGAATAAAACGCACCTCTTCTCTCATTTCCAATAATAACCATAACTGTTAACTTGAGAGGCTCAGTAAAAAGTACAAGCCCCGTGGTAGTCAAGTGTATCTGTTACAGAGATATGTGTGTTACACCTACACCTCCAGAAATTAGGGCGAGGAGCTCTTCTGCCCTGATACAGATGTTAGGTCTGCGGGGGTCTACCTCTGACCCAGCTATCCAGTGCTCCCTCACTGGTTGTTGATGGGTTGAAACAGGCACTTGTGAGGCACAATCTAGGCCACGCAAAAGCAGAAGTCTTCAGTCGGTCGGACGCACCATAGTACTGCAGTGCATGTTACTTTAGTTTCTGGGGAAGGAGGAAAGCAAATTGATTTATTAGCTTAGTTGTAGACATTTACGGTTAGATCAGATAAATTACATCATAGATTTTTGCAAGAAGGGTAACATCGACTAGCCTTTTCCAAGATAATAGCTGAACTCCAGCTGCTGTGGACTTCAAGGATTCTTTTTACTGTGGATTTAAATGGGACAAGATTGATACGGCTTGCTGCATTTATTCAGTGTCCTTTAGGGAAAGAAAGATGTAATTTGAGGACTCAATAAATCAGACTTGTCTTCACATATTTAAAATAAATGAATTGGGTTCATTTTCCAGAGACATCTGTCTAGTGCCATTTCAGATAACCTACGTGGTCTCCAGAAGCTTCTTTAGAAGGTCACAGCTCTTCCAAATCTCCAGTGTCACTGCCTGCCGGCCTTGCGCAGGTTCCCCTGATGGCACTGGCTGCTATATTTAGTCGATCGAATCTCAACAAATAATTATTAAAAAAGGCCTGTAAGCAATGCTAGAGATGAGATACACAATGTTTGTAGGAATAAGTGTTTTAGTTCCCCTGAGGCAATGAATCCACAGCTGACGGTACGCTGCAGCTTCTGTCTCCAAAGGAAGTCACTGAGCCAAAATGGCCAAGTGTGGAGAAAGATGGTCATAAACTGAGGTACTGTGTAACTTAGGGATGGGAGGAGGTCATAATTCAGGCAGCTCACCCTCAATTCACGTTGATCAACTGTTCCTAGCACTTACGAAAATATTCTGTAGCCAGTTTTATGCTGCGATGAGACGTTGAATGGCTTAAAATACATTCTGAGCTGCCAGAAACAAACGTTCAGGATGGCCCCACCACAAAACATCATTCCGAGTCTACGCACGCTACACACGTTGCAGAAGAAGTACTTTAACTAAAGTTTTGCTAAATGTGGCAAATGCAAGTGCTGTAGATTTTCAGTGGAAATGCTCAGTAACATTTGTTGCTGATGGGTTTAGTGAATGTTCTTGAAAGTGGGTAACTGAAAATAACTGAGTCTGATGCAAAGAAGCCAAGAAACATACACTTCTATTCTCCTTCCAGCCATCACATAGTCTTTATTAAGCAGAATATTAAATTAAATCTGAACAGCATTTATCTCCTAAAATTCAATTTTTCTGAGCGCATGTCAGATAAAGTCCATTCCATCTTCTGTCTGACTTTTAACTGCTTGCTAATGCAGTATATATTGCAAACAACATATAGTAGGAAAAAAATGATGGGATGCTCGTCTGGATTCAGAGTAAGGCATCCAAAACGAGTTTGAGGAAAATGACCTCAATTCAGCAAAGTGCTTCGGCTTTAAGCATGCAAATAGCCAATGAGTCGCATGCTTAAAGTAAGATTCATGTATGTGCTTCTTGCTAAATTAGGAATAAATTATGTCTACATATCAAACAGGAGCAAAAGCCCAGTAAAAAGACAAAACAAAAAAAACCACAAAGAAAAGATAACCGTGAAAGCTTTGGTTCAGAAGCAACGCTTTCTCAGATGTAATACAGTCCACATAAGGTCTGTTTTGTTTTTACTCAGTCACTTTATTATTTATTGCTCAGTATCAAAAGGAATCAAACTGACATTGATTAAAGGCCATTGTGAGTTGTAGGTAATATTCATATAATTCTTTGAATAGTATGATGCACATTCTAGGGATAAACTGAAATCATAGAAGACTGAAATAGGAGGGAATCACAGTATGATGCAATCATGTAAACAACAGCACATATGTATAGATTAATACAGATTTCTTTTGCCCACTTGACAGGTCTGATCAAAAGTAGCAAATATTTTCATTCTAGCAGAGTTTTTCCTTTGAGTGGGTGAATATATATATTAAAAAAATCTTATAAAGCAGAATGGATTAATGTGACTCTACTGCTATTCCTCTTGATCTTTAAGGCTTATCAGATTCCTCTGTCCTCCCACTGAGTTTATTGTTATTTAGGAAAATGAGGTGAGCCAATGTTCATTGTTTGAACAGGAAAAAAAAAAAATTATAAATAGCTGATATACCCACAGAAGATATGAAATTAGACACTTTTGATCAGCCAGGAGGACATTAATAATTGAAATAAACCACTTATGTTACGAAGGACAACGTTTCAGCAGTTGACCCCCCTGCAACCAAGCGATACGTAAGAGCTGCAAAACGTGTCTCTGAGAGGTCGAAGACTGATCTGTTCCTGTGAAATTCTGATCACGTGTAAAGTTGCACTGTAATTCACAAGGCTTTGAGTAAGACCAGCTATTTAAATAGTGCAACCCAACTACTGAGACCTGGGCTGTGCAACCCAGAGTCAAACCGCCTCAATATATGGAAGCAGGACTGGTAGCTTGTTTTTAGAAATAATAGTGTCAACTTTGCAAAGGCCTATACTATCTTGGCAGCATGTGAAGTTCTTCTTGCAGTTATCAGGATTTAAGACACCAATTTGGGGGTTAATCGCAGTAAAGGCTGGCACTCAGTCTCAAGCTGGTCAAATAAGGCATGAGTTCTGCAGGGAGCTTTGGGATAGGACTTAATCTCTAGGTCATAATACATGCTAAGCTGTTTAAATGTATTTGGTGCAATTACATCCAATTAAGTACTTGGAAATTAGGTTCCTTGTCCTTAAACATCATAAGGCCCCCGCTCTACAACAGGATTGGCACTGGCTGACTTGTATAATTTGGTCAAGATCCACAGGTCCCACGGACTGCCCTCTGGGTACCAAAAGGTTCACGTGCCCAAAACACGTTTGGAGATGGAGGCTTACAGGGATAAAACAGAGCTGTCTGCACAGTCTCACTGGGATGGAGAAGATTGAAGAAGATGGAGAAAGATGAAGTACGGGATGCTCAAGGTGGTTTATGCCAAGGAGGAGTTCATGTCAGTGCATTTACTGCTGAATCTGCAAAACTTCTATTTAGGAAATGAGGAAAAATGCCTTTGGTGTGTGAACACAATGCTAACTCAGTGCCTTTCTGTCATGAGGTCTGGATTTTGATAATTACAGACTTCACTTCTACGTGCAGTCTGTCCCTTCCTAGCATTTTCAGTCTTCTGGGGGTTAGTTAACTGTTTCATTTTTTTATAAATAGGATTAAGATATAAAATCTTTTAAGTGCAATAAACACAGAAAAATATAAAACGTTTCAAGCCTGTGGCTCCCCCTGCATTTTCACCCATTTTCTGCATCACCAGATAAAGGCGCGGAAGGATGCTTCCAAAGCAGGCTTGTGACTCGGAGGACCGGCTATTTTCGTGAGCTATGAGAGCAGCCATCACACCCAACATACGCTGAGAGCTTTTGTTTGTATACAGAGAAAACAAAGGACGCACAAGTTCGCTACTCTTTCGTATGGGAAGATTGCACAGAAAGAGAAAGCTGCCGAGTTCCAGGGCACAGTGCATTTCTCGAACTGACGTTCACGCGGTGTCTCCAAACTGCTTTTCTGTTTATGAGACTAAACACCAGGATTAAATGCTTAAACTGATCGGTTGATACTGGGGACGAAACTGTAGGACCACAGCCACACTTTACTACAAGCATTGGACTGTAGTAGGAGGGCAGTTCGAATGGTATTTTTCTCCCTCCCCCCTGAACACACACTTCAAACAAGAAAGCAGTCCAACAGTTTTCTAAGACACAAGAACAGGACGTGAGTTTAGTCCTTCAGAACAAGCTGTCTGTCTCCATCAGGGTTGTAAGAGCCACCTTGCACCAGAAATCAGGCCAGACTTCTCTTTTTTTCCTTACCTTGTTCCCGTTAGTATCCCAGGACCTCTCATTCCCCTCGAGGTTTCTGACTGTATTTTCTTTCCAATATTCCACTTTTCTTATTTCTTAGTGTTGCTGTGGCAGTCCAAATGTCTTTTTCTTCTTGTAGTTGCAGTTTTCTCACTATTTCCCTGAACATCTGCAAGACAGCCCATCTGGGTTGACACAGTGTGAGATGAGGCAGACAGGCATCGCCAACAAAGGGCTCCTACTGCAGCAAGTGGGCTGTTGAAATCAGATGTTTTCTAGGACGTCTATGGGGACAAAGCCTTTCTTCTTCCCGCTGTATACTTTGATAAAGCCATCGTGTTCCTTTTCAGAAGTCACACAAATCTGAATGCAAAGGAGGTAGAAAAATATTAAACCCTGCCACGATCAAAGAGATGAATTATTCCAGGCTGTCTATCGGGTGGGTTAGCCATCCCGCTAGTTACTTCTATACGTAGAACGAGCCCTTTTAGACTCTCACTGCTTTGACAAGAAACTCAAACTCATATATTTAGAGAGTTACCTTTCCCGTGCCTCCCTGAAGTGCCACAAATGCACGAGAGACATTAAAACCGTTAAGAACTTCGTGGTAGATCAAGTATTTTTGAAAGCTGAATTGTGACTTTAGCCTGCTGTAGTGACTGTGATTTAGCTGTCTGTGAATGAGAGGAATGGGTATTTCAGATCGTGAGCTAGCTGGCTCCCTCAGCACCTGGTGGTGAAAAGTGATCATGGTCACAGAATTACAGAATCATATGGGGTTGGAAGGGACCTCTGGAGATCATCTAGTCCAACCCCCTGCCAAAGCAGGTCCACCCAGAGCAGGTCCCACAGGAACGTGTCCAGGGGGAGTTTTGAATGTCTCCAGAGAAGGAGACTCCACCACCTCCCTGGGCAGCCAAGGTGGGTCACTTGCAGCAGCCGATCTGAATGCAAGCATATTCTCTTTTGCATGTTTAAGGAGCCCAGGTACTTCTCAGATGAGCAGTGTGTTGTGTTATTTACCCAGCCCTTGCACCTACAGGTGTTTTGGATACCCAAGCGTGTGACCCGAGTCCATCTCTGCGAGCGTGTTTGCACAAAACCTATGCCAAACGGAGGCGGGTGTGGTGGAACCTGTGGTGGAAAGGTCTTTACAGTAGCACAAATATTACATTGCAGTAAAGGTTTGCATTTCCTGAAGACCTTTCCGATCCCAGGTGTTTCCACTTTAGGGCCCTTCCTGAGACACCTCTGTTAATGGCCGAGCCATTTGAAAGCCCAGTGGCACAGGTACTTTAGACTGGGCACTGGAGCACAGAGCCACACAAAATAAAGAATTGTTTTCAAACAACTGTGCCAAAGAACTATGTATTTATTTCTTACTCATCAAACAAGGTTAAAAAATAGCCAGAAAATGGACGGTCCTGTTGAGAACAACTCCCTGATTTCTCATGCTGCCAGTGCCAGATGGTTAAAGCCCTCTGCCTGGACTAACACTCACAAAGGCTCTGTCTGATAGGCATTTATAGAGTTTAATTACAATAATTCTGAGGGTATGAAATGAACAAAAATGGCTCTAAAGTGTTCCTGGCTAAATCCATTTCAGTATGACTGTTATGGATTGTATGGTGACACCTAAATACCACGTTCTGTGCCAGCTTGTCCTCCTGTTGTTACACACATAAAATTTACTAGCGACGCCGATGCTGCCAGAGGGAAATGAAAGGTCATAAAAAGGTGAAGTTGCTTCATATTTGTATTTGGAAATAGCCAAGTGCATCTCTGTACCTGCAAACAAAGGTTTGGAAAGCAAATGAACTCATTAATTTTATTACTTAAGCTACCTACTTAACACTAACTGAATTGGATCCTTGGGGCAGAATGAGTGAGCACACCAACAGAACTGACATGGAATTAAAAAAAATAATCATGTATTGTTGTTTGGGCTAAAACGCATGGAAAGCACGGGAGAGGTGTGGAATTCATGCTGTTTAGTTTAGGTTCTGTTGCAGAACAGCCAAGCTCATTTGTATCACCAATCCCTGGCCCAGCAGCTGCTCCCTCTGCAGGCCCACCACCATTCGAAGCAGAGAGGTGCACGTGTGCACAGAAAAGTGTTTCCGACTCCCGCTAGATGTTGGTCTGTGCCTCTGAGAAAGACTACGAAACCTTCAATGATGCGAGAAAAAGCCTGCAAAGAAGCCCAAGTCCAAGGATGGCCAAGCACGGCAGGGTATCCAAGAGTGGGAAAGAGCGCCTTGGTTGAAAGATGCCCTTTCTCGGTTGATCCCTGCTGCTGTGTGGGAAAATAAGCCTCCTAAGTAAAGATGTCTGCAAGACCTCTAGATTTTTTGCGTGGGCTAAAGAATCCCCCAAAATAGATCTCCAGAAGGGACCTCCAGCAGGTCCGCGCTGCTCACCAGCCATGCCGCGTTTCTTGCTTCACCTCTGCTGCTGTGCAGAACACACCGCGAGAGCACAGTGCTTCTCCCTCTTCTCTTGCACCGTCAGCAGAACGAGTTGTGGACAAAAGAAAAATACCGAGCTTCCTGAACACTGTTTTTCTTTATGTCTGAGTGAAAAGGGATGGCCTATTTGGTCTTTTTTTTAGAGGTGTTTTTTTTTTTTCTTGGTTCTGCTGCTGGTTTGAGCGCTCCTCGGTATCAGCAGGAGTGCTCTGCTACAGCAGTAACTTCAGATCTTCACTGGGCATGAGGAGGAGCACGAGGCCTTTCAGCAACAGCTTCTCTCACTCTACATTGATCAGAATTCTCCCAAATTCCAGTTGAAATTCCCTCACACCAATACACTGAGCCTTGCGTGTGCCTGTTCCCAGATGGCAGAGTTTTTTCCCACTCCTTCCCAAGGAAGGGGATGTGTTGGGGGCAGAGCAAGCTCGGCCACAATATGCCACACTTCCCTAATCCTGCGCCGTTCAGGAGGTCTCCTGGGGCTGTGGCAGCTGCCGGAGCTTTGCAAAGCCCCGAAGCAGCTCCAAATTCTGCAGTTTCAGACAAGAGGGAACACGACACCATCTTTGGACCACTTTTGTCCTCATCCTCTTTTGTGGGTGCTGCCAAGGATTTCACACACACGTTGTAGCCTTGGGATTCGGCTCCTCACTTTCGTCAGTGGGTGTAAATCAGGAGTCACCCCAGATAAGCGCATGGTAGTATCCACAGTTTTGGAGTGCACCTGATGAATCAGCTGTGGCTGAGGCCTAACCCCGGTGACAGATTGCAGACGTGATGGCTGTGAAGGCACAAGGTGACACAGCTACCATCGGGTGACCAAAGTTTTCTGTATCAAATTAGAAACTGCTTAAAATGGCAGCTACTCAGGCTGGTGTTTTTTAGAGGTGTTTCTGCTGGCCTGACAAGGTACGTGAGCCACTGAACGGCCACTGGCCAGTGAATTTGGTAGCGACACAAACGGAGCCAAACAGTTGGTTTTTTTTCCCCCTGTGCTCTGGCTCAAGAGGTTAGTAGTGGAGTAAGCCACGGGGTAAGAAGCCACATCTCAAACTATGTCTCAGTCATCAAATGATCTTCAGAAATAGCTGAAAGCGGGGTCTAATATTATAAAGTCACTTCCCCGCTCTTTAATCTCATTTTGTTAAAAAAAAAAAAAAAAGCCAAACCACTAAAACCGAAACAAAAAACTGCTCAGATGATGACTGTTGTCTGAACTTGTCAACATCTGCCCTGAGAATTTTTGTGTCTGTCAGTCAGCCCCGAGCAGACGGGGGAGATGATTAGGAAACGGTCCTTTAGGCTGCGTGGTCATTAATACCCTCCTGTTACTTCTAAGTCCTGTGCTTTGAATTTGGGCTCAAGAGGCAAAATTGTCTTTGTCCAGGAGTAATTTTGAACTTGCTCTAATTGTCTGCAGCTGCCTTTTACTTTTCTTCTCTCTCCCATACATTTAACCCATCTGTCAGACATGGGCTGGTTCTGACGAAGTAGGAATTTGGTTACGAGGACAGTGCAGTTTCAAGAGCTCTCCTGGAACCTGCAGCCAGTGCCAGGTCGAGAGGTCTCAACGCTCAAGTCTTGTATTTGTCTGTAAGAATGACAGCACAGGGACACTGTGAGTTTCTCCAACTGCTGCTGCCTGCGCAGTGAAGTTCTGGCCTATGTGAGCTTTGTGGGTGGAAACGATAAGTTGTTCAGTTTTTATACCCATTCAGCCATAACGCAGATGATGCACCAGCTTGTTTTACCTCTGGAATTTCTTTAGGATTTAAAAGATGACCTGGACTAAACTGGCTGTGTCCATAGACTCTTGCAAAACTTGGGTGCCAATATGTCCCCATGTTGGTTTGGTGGGGTTTTTTTGTTGTGGTTTTTTTGTTTGTTTGTTTGTTTTAATTTATTTATGATGGTTGGACTAGCTGATCTTAAAGGTCCCTTCCAACCTAGGTGACTCTGTGAACGAATGGGGACACCCATCTCTGTTCAGCAAGTCTGACGTCAATGAAAATCAGAGTTAGCTGGAAAAAAGCCCCTTTTCGCCTTAAGCCTAGCTGTGAAGCGCAGCAGTTATGTCTGGGGAATATATGAAGAACTACAACATCACTTTCTGTGCTGGTGTGTATTTTAAGTGATTCAATCTGAATGCGTAAGTCTCCGTGATGCAACTGATTTTCAAAGGCAGCTGAGTCATGCTCTTAGAAGTTGAGCTCCTTGTAGAGTATCCCAGGATGAAAAATGTGGGGGCACAAAGTAATTGCTAGGCAGCGAAGGGAAAACCCAGGTAGCGACAAAGCATTCAGACTAATCAGAAGAAAAACTGAGACGGGTGGATCCCCCGGGGCTGGAGACCTGGGCTGGAACCCTGCCTTGTTTAGCCTTACCTCATGGATTTAAGCCTGTTTCCTAGGCTTAAATATATCCATGGGGTAAGGCTATCATCCCGAAAGCCCACTCTCCTGGAGTGGCTGGACCATATCTTCACATAGCTGCTAATGGACATGAGCCTAAAACTCACTCTTTTTGACATTCACGTGGCTGGGTGTTGGGGTAGGAGGGAAGTTTGTCCCTGAGCTGTGGTGGCAAGGGGACAGCAAGGCTGACAGCTCTGGCCCAGAGGTTGTGGCCATCACAACAGCAGTGGCCTGTTGGTGGTCACTGGAGAGGCTGGCTGGGAGATGCTTTCAGCAAGAGGGCTAGTGTACATCAGGGACATTCATAGAACACATCCATCGCGAAATGGATCCGTTGCACTGACCTTTATGTAAACTCACACTCCACATCTGGCTGAGGCAGAGAGTTTTTCATTGCCAGCCTTGTTACAAATGTTGTGATTTGGGGTAATTTCTGTTGCACAAGATCGCTTGTGCAATTTAAAATCAATTGTGTTATTTAATCACAAAAATAAAGGTCCCTTAACAGCCTGTATTAATGTGGCTGTAGACAACAGAGAGGCAGCCAGTGAAGGGTGTGAGTGGTTTTCTTTTTTTTAAAGAGGTTATTTCTTTGATTTAAGTAGGATGTTATAATAGGAGTAAAAACAGACATTCAAGTAGTAGATTATTATGACTTCTTTAGAAAGAAGGATGAGGCATTTTAAGAGATGCTTTTCCAAACGCTGATGATATATGGTGAGGTTTTCTTTTGTGAAAAGAGGTCAATCCAGAGCCTGTAGTCACGCAAAGAAGCATTTGTATAATGTGTGGTAATGAATTCGGGTAGGCTAGAGCAGGAGTTACAGTCTGGAGAAAACTTTATATATCCAAGTGATAGTACAATCAGAGGCAGAAATTATGCAGACAGTACTGCGTGTGAGACAGCTTAAAAGAGCAGAAAGCCACAGAATTTGGCAGGTTTTGTTTTCCCTGTTAATAATCTTGCATTATTGATGTCAGGGGTTGCGTCTGCCTCCCTCCCACAGATTCCTGAGTGAGCCCTGTGGTGCCCAGTCATCTTCTGAATTGGTTTCAGGACCCACCGATCTGTCACGAAACCCTGAACTCCAAGATGTTGATGTCTCTGAAGCACCACACTTTCTCCCCCAGGCTGGTTTTCTAATTTCATAATGAAATTTTCAAGAGATCCTTTGTGAAGACTAGCTCGTGCGTGTTGCTCAAGATGTTGTCTTGCTTTTTCCTCAGCCCTCTCCTTGAGTATTGGTTTTGCCAGAAAGGTCTGCATGAAGCTGAAGCTCAAAATGTTACTCCCAGGGGCATGAAACTGCTAAGTGATTCCAGAGAGAGCCTCACCCACTGTGCTTCAGACTTTGAAAATGTCTCTGCTTGTCTGAAATGGCTTTTCTAAAGGTAGTCATGTGGCTTTGTTGATCTGAATATATTGCCTTTTGACTTAGAAGAATAGACTCTCTACCTGGGAGCATTCATACAAGGCACAAAGGGGATGGAGCCTGCAGTATAAACCATGGATGGCATCAAGCAAAGTAACAAAAATTCATAGTACTGTCACTGGATAAGTTTTTCTGTTGGCATATCATCCTTGCCTTTGGGGTCTGAATGGCTCTGGACTCCTGTTAGACCCCGCAGAATTTGACCCAGTGAATTAACAGTATAAAATTGAGACAATTTTAGTCTCAATAGTCACCAGAATTTATTACACCAGCTAATGAGTTTTTCTAGCTGAAGTGAGACCTGACAGGAATTGGTAGCAATGAATAATCTCCCCTTCTTGCTGATCTGGAAGAAGCCAGTGCTTTGCACATGGTACATATATTGCACTCACAGCACTCTGGACACTGTGTCCAGGGACAGCTAAAATGGCTGGTTACATCCCACAGAAATCCCCAAATAGAATAAAAAAAAAAAAAAGAAAAAGAAAGAATTCTGCCAAACTTTTCCCAGAAGTCTCATTCACATAACATCTTTTTCTTTTTATGGCTTCCCTATTGCACCTCTCTCTCTGCTTTGCATGGAAAACAATAGGGAAATAAAGGACAGAAAATTAGAGAAATGGCTGAAGAAAGAAGGAAGGAAATTTGACCTTGGAAATACAAAATAAATTTTTAAAGCAAAAAAAAATCCCAATAACAATTAAGATATTTTTCACAACAAGAGTTTTTCCACAGTGAAGACAAAATTGTGCTCTTAAAAAGACAAAAGTGCCATTCAGGCAGTGATGTCCTTGGCAGACACACATCCCAGGGCTAGGTTTGGGAGACCTTACGCTCCTGTCCCTGTGCTGCTACATTAGCCCTGCGCGGGCTGCCAGCTCTCGCTGAGGGCTATCCTGAGGGCCTCAAACCCCGGATGGAGGGACAGAGGGAAGCAGATGAGTGTCCATGCCTTTCTGTGACTGTCCCACCCGGAAATTATCGAAAATGGCCTTGAAGCAACTTGAATGTCTCCTTTTTGCATAATTTGTGCGAGGGTGGAGTGGGATCTATTGGTTCCACTCCTTTTCTCCCACGTCTCTGCATTTGTGTGTTTGTTCAGCCTGATCTCTGCCCTGTTTTACACCAAATACTATTTTTTTTTTCTTCCTCTGAAGCCTCTCCCACATGAAGTGGGAACCCACCAGCATTCACATTGAAGCATTTGCCTGGGTTTGAGCTAGAGCTGGATAAGTTGGCTAAAAAACAAGAAGCAGTAGACAGACAGGACTCATCCATTTCTTTACCTATTGCCCCGCCAGAGACAATGACGTGTCCCTGACTGCGAGCTCCCTCACGAGCCAGTTATGATATAGGGACAACAAGAAATCCTTATGTTTAGATGAAGCTGCCCACTTGGAAACTGTGAGTTTGTGAGAAATGAGGCAAGAAACTGGGCCCTCGCTTTTTTCAGCAGCAGCCACGTTGACAAGAAGGGACTCAGACCTTGGCCATTCCCTCATGCTGGCACGCCATGTTCCCACACCATCATCTCCCCAACCCTCGCCCCTCTGTATTGCTTATTCTAGAGCACAAAGGGTGCAAAAACTCAGGTTCTGCTTTGATAATACTTTTTCCCTCTGTATGCACTCATATAAACAATCAAAAGAGGTGCTGGGTGAAAAAAAATTAGGCACTTTCTCTTTCTGGCAACTTCAGGGCTGCCCAATGTACCATGTGCACAGGGGGAATTAAAATATATTCTGCTCACTGTATACACTCCCCGTGTATACCCAGGGGCTGCTAGCACTCGCGTGCTCTGCTATGCCACGAGACAGCAGCAGCAAAGGTATAAGTTAATCCTATCCAGCATGGAATTAAGTGTTACGGAAGTTCTGTGTGGAAAAATCTATGGCCCTGAAGTCCACCCTGACTCTATTAAAATCCGTGGCTGTCCAGGCTCTGTAAGGCAACCAACTCCTGGTGGTGTGACATTAATTGCCAGAGGAAACACCTAATGAGGTAGAAGAACATTGGGCTTCAGAAGATGCAGTGAGAAAAATCTATCCTTCTATTTCATCCAGGTGTCGCTCAAGCTGTGCATCACCCTTAGTCAGCCATCCTCCTATGTCCATGAGCTTATACCACCAACCTGACTGTCCCTTCATGCAGGTTTTGAGCCATATTTTTCTCTCACTTTACCCCAGCAAGCATTTGTAGCAGCATCATGAGACTTGACACTTGGATGTATTAGATGTCTGCCTAAAAATTGCGTTAAAAAGATCATGTTTAAAACCAGATCAAAGACAAACTGCGTAACAGTGGCCATGGTTTTGCCACCCGAAGGACACAAAGTAGAAGGAGCTGCTAAAAGTATGCCGGGGTGGATGGACCCCGCAAGTCTTCATTGTACATGGTGTACTTTAGCTCACAGAGGCACTTCTAGTTTAGAATAAATTACAGCCTGTGGAGAGGGTGTAAGCGGTGACACAAGCAATTAACGATTAAAGATACTTTGCAACTGTGAACAAGAATTACATTTAAGATCTACAGGTTGGTTTGGTGCTGCCTTAACTCTGCTCCAACTGAAGCCAAAGCAATGAGCCGTGTTTAGATCTTTACGTATGTTAAGATGTGGGGAGGGAGACACTGTCTTTTATTAGATTAGCTCTAATAGCGAGGAGATTTCAGGGACACTAAGTCTGCCTCTAAAACTATGTATTCTTCAAGCTGTCCCTCTGAAGTCAGTAGGAGAGTGCATAATATGTGATGTATCTTTATCAATGGCTGTGAGACTGAAAATTTAGGCAACGTTAGGCACGGAGTATGTGTTTGCACAAGCCCAACACTGCTCTTCACTGGATACTAGACACTATTAGTGTACAAATAACAAATCTAGTAGTAAAACTGCAGCGAAGCGCCTCTGCCTGTGCTGCTCTTGCACGACTTTCCCTACAGTCACACTGCTGGATGCTCAAATCCAGTGGGGATCCGGCACAGGGGAACTTACCTGGTTCTCTTTCAGAGTTATCTGCCCCTGTTCCTTGCAGCCAATGAACGTCCTGACACATCTGTAAATCTTCTCATCGTGTTGCACTCTTTGAACAAAGTTAGCAGGAAAAAATCCAGTTCTGTCATCAATTTTACCCTGTAGAGAGAACATTGTTAGAAGGAGATTAATTATTGTTAACTTTAAGACTCATAACTTTGAAAATAACATACTTTTTTTTTCCTTTAGAAAGAAAACAGATATAAAATAATTTGCACATACCTTCCACCAGTCTTCATTGGAGTCTTCCAGAAGAGTGATCATATCCCCTGGCCTGTAATTTGAAGAGAAATAGTAGTTAAGATGACTCTTAATTGTTATGCTGCATCAGCTGCCACAATTACTTTCTAATGGGAAGGTGGCCCTGTCTCGGTCATCTTATCTGAGCATCTCCTGCAGGTGGACTCAATGAGGCAACAAGCTTCAATCATACATGGTAATGTAGAAAGAGAGTCTCCATGTACTGGGGGGTAGATCTTTATTTTAATACAGCATCTGTGAAGAAAATTTTTGCCTTGTTTAATATGAAACTGTTTAAAACACAGTCCCTATTTGTTACAGGCATTATCTTGTTACTTCAAGACATTTCACTTTGTTGGGACACACCACTTTATCATCTGTGTTTTCAAGCTGTGATTGCAGAAGGAAGGCAGCAGGGAAATAGTTCTATTTAACTGACAAAGGCAATTAGTCAGCAGGGATATAATTCTGCCCAAGAATATCTTTCTGATTTGAATGGGACATATTTACCTTTATAATGCGTGGTGCAGGGTTCTAATTGCTAAGTATCAGCATCCAGCTGACTAGTTCCAAAGCAGAGCTAGGAGAACAATTTGGCTGGAAATGCTAATAGGAAAATGTGCTAAGCTGATTTTGTGCAGGTAGTTGAACAGTTATTTGACCTCCTTCCCCCCATTGGTGGCACTTCATCAACGTGATTATGCAATTATAATAGCACTCTGCTGTGGGAAATAAGTGGCAGGCCGTTTCCAAACGCATTAACCTGAGAAAGCTCCGTCTGCCCGCTAACAGGCATTTCTTTGATCTTAATAAAATTAATGGTTAACCCCTGATTATTCAGCTTTCCTCGCGTTCTCTCTTAGGCTCACTGTATTGTTGAGGTGTCAGCACAAGAGTTTGCAAATGTAGCCGGAGCACATGATGGATAACGTGTTCCAATTTAACGGGCTTTTTCAGAGCACGCATAGAAGATGTGGACCAGTCCAGGATGCAGCTGGAGGTGGGGGCGGTGATGGGTCTCTTTGTTCCAGTTTCCAAGTGGTCATCTTTGCTGCTGAGAACTGGAGAAACAGGCATTTAGCCTCCTAACACTGCGTGATCTGAACCGCTTTTCCAGCTTTCACAGAAGGGCACTATCAGTAGGGCAAGAGGGTAGGATTCTCCTCATGTCCTGCTCAGGAAATTATTCCGATGAGTTTGGAATAATTAAGTGTTGCTGAGGTGAGAAAGGAAGCTAGAGAAATAGGACAACCTGGTACCCCAGTGGTAAAATATTTATTCCATGGGAAAGCACAGCTGAATGCCTTATTGCAGTTAATATTTCATATAAAACACAGAAAAAGGTTTTGAGGAAGCCCATTTTGCCGCTTCAAAGTGAACAGGCTGTAGCACCATCGGAGCCCTTACACTGCAAGGAAGAACACTTTCAACAAGAAGGATTTAAGAGAGCCCCATCCATACCCTTCCGCCTGGAAAAATAACTTAGAAAATATAAATTTATTTGTCTGTCACAGAAAAATGGCAACAAAACCTAAAGTCCCTCCACGTCAGTGGTCTGAGCACTGAGATTTTTTGATGCAAGGCCTACAGATTTTGCTTTCTGACATTTTTAGCACAAGGGTAACATAGATGTCTCCAATCTCCCAAAAGGATCCAAAGTAGAAGTCCCAGCTGGACTCTTGCTTCCTAGACAAAGGCTGCCGAACCCTGGAAGGGGGCATCCTGCTTGGTGGTTACTACCGGTTGAAGTCACTCTCAGGGCTCATCTTTTTCTTCTGTAAATCACAACCCTGGATAAGTTGTCTGCTCTACATCAGCGCTGTAGATTTCGGTAGCTGGCAAGATAGGTGCTCATCAGCCACCACTGATGATCACTGCAGGTCCCTTCCAACTATTCTATTCTGTTCTGTTCTATAGGTGCTCATCAGCCACCACTGATGATCACTGCAGGTTCCTTCCAACTATTCTATTCTATTCTGTTCGATTCGATTCGATTCTATTCTACTCGCAGAATCTGAAACCTGAGGTTGCTTGTCTCCAGGATTCTCTACTTATTGTAATGTAAGGCCTTCCCTTAGACTAAGCATATTACTGCAATGTCCTACTTTATTTGTGCCAGAGCTTTGGAAAACCTGACTGGCTGCTCCTGCTGTTGAGGAGAAATCAAGGTTGTGGGGAGCACTAATTGCTGCTGAAATCAGGGCTGACACCCCTCCACTGCAGTAGCCTACCCCCCATTGCACCCCCTCAGAGGTGAGCTGAGATCTCCAGAAATCTCCCCCAACTCTTCTTCCCAGCTCAGGGCCTTCCCCTGCTACTTGCCTTCATTACGTCGGGGCTGATCAGCGTCCCACCGATCCCCGACCTGGTTTCCCAGGACAGTGCTTGTTAGTCTTGACAACATTGCTACGCTGAGCTCATCTCAAGCAACTCAACGACATTAAATGAAAATTTATGCAAATGAGCTGAATCCTGCCTGGCTCTGCAGTGACCGAACGACATGACTAGCTATTTGGCACCCTTTACGGAACAACGGTAACCCACGTATTACTGAATTTCTGGCCGTGGGACAGACCATGCTGCTGTAAGTGAGTAACGCTGGTCTAAAGCCTGGCTGGTGTCTCTGGAAAGAGCCTGTTACTCCTGAGAGTCCAGGTTGCTTTTTCCCCGTCATCGACAGGAGGATTTTGGAGAACGCCATGCTTTCTGGATTGCTATGTCTTGGTGAAGATAGTAGTCCCATGCAGGCTTGTCGGAGTGGGGTTCCTCTGCATGGAACAAACATGCAAGCTGGAATACACCTCTAGAGGAAACACAAAGTGGAATCCTTCAAGCAGAATAGCCCGCAAGTTGCAGCAAAGGTCACCGCACCCTGTGGTTATTTCCTGAAGAGCTGCCATTCCTAAAATAATGATCAGGAAATGCCAGGAAAACAGAATGATAGGGAAGCCTGTAATTTCTGCCTTACATCCTGTCCATAAGTTTTTGAGGAATGAGAAGGTACAGCTGGGAACAGGAAAAAGACTTTCAGTGAAGGACATGCTGATGAGCGGGGCATTTCTATGGCAATTCCCTAAATTCTGTGGCACGTGCACGATTATTTTGATAAAGAGGGTGAGTTGAAGAGAGCAGACGCATTTCAAGACAAAAGTTCAAAGACAAAAGCAAGACCCTGCAAAATGTGAGGAGCATGAGTCAAACTAATCGCACTGAGAGATGTCCTTTCACTTCAGTGAGCTTCGATTAGACCTTGCCGTGCTAGGAACTGCTGCAGAATCAGGGAAGAAAGAAACATGTTAAATAAACATTTAACATGTTTATTTTGCAAAGCTTGGAATGCATCTTCTTTCATCTCATGTGAAAACACTGTCATCCAGCCACTGGACATCATTCTCTTTTCTCAAACATCACCTGAATGGGAGGGACAATCAAACAGGAACTGCCAAAATGCTCAGCATAAGCAGGAGGGATAGTAAGGAACACCTGGTTGAAAACTTCTGGTTGAAAAAACAAAGCAACTGAAAACTGAATATTTTCTGGCTGAAAGCCATCTTGCTCCACAAGTCACACAATTGCTTTTGAAACTTTTTATCTATTGTGTCCTTGCCAAAAAAGTTGATCACCAGCTTTTTACCTACGAGGATATCTTTGTAGCTATAAGTGGATACCTCTATAAAAAATGTTTAGTACAAATGTCAGAATGAACCCTCCCTCCCCTGAAGTCATACACAGCCATATGACCCCCAGTTTGCATGGTTCAAACCAACTAACAAATATTTTGAGGTTTTACCTCATCTCCAAGTCTTCATTTTCTTGTGGTACAAATTTGTACAAGGCAACATAGGTGTTCATTTGTAACGTGCTTTTATAAAATGGTCCCTTTAAGAAAAAAGAGAAAGAGAAAATTTAAAAATCTCTCCTGTTCAGGAATTTGGTTCACTTTGCTAGAGACTGAGGAACCAGGGCCTGATCTTCCAAGGAATGAGCCGGAATCATCTCATTGTTTTCACACCTTGGAGGACTATGACCCAGATACATTGTGAGCCACTAAGGCAGTAACTATCTTCATTTAAAATTAAGATTCTTGGAACCCCAAGATCAAACTCCAGGCTTCCGAAGAACACAAGCAGGATTCTGCACGAGACTTTTGGGTGGGATCTTAAAAACGAGTCTACCTTTTGTTCTCTGTGAACACACGGCTCTTACGAGCCTGGTAGTGTATTAATGGCATTATATAAAGTGTCTATTATATAGTCCTCGTTATGGATGGAGCTCGAGCTGTACAGTGCACAGGTCCAAAAAGCAAAGTGGGGAAATCACGTTCTTAAACAGAAAGCTGCTTGCGCTGGGCTTCCCACAGAGAAGACCAGCTATACTCTCCTCACTTTCTCCACTGGTAATCTGGAGGAAAAAAAGGCTCCAAAACCAAAACCCAAATAATTTTCCAAATCAAATCTGTGGTTTTGACATTACTGCTGTTATAACGACATGGCCTCCACACTGCATCTTTTGTGTTCACAATATCAGTTTGTAATAAATAGAAGAACATAAAGGGACTATGACGGGTAAATCAAAGAGCCATCCTGCCCTGTATATTGCTTCCAACTGTGGCCAGGGGCCCAGAAATGGTATAAGAACATGACAAGAGGATATTGACGCTTCTCCTGAATAGTGCCCCAGCAGATCTACTCGAGGTCCTCAGCTATCCATAAACCCAAGACTTTTATATGACTTCCCATTCCCATGGCATTCTCACAAAATTTATGCCCATACCGGAGAATGTATACTTTTTGTTTCTTCTCCAAAGTGTTCTGTGCCATTTTCGGAGTATGTAAACACTGAAACAAAGCAAACACATAACATTTTAGCAGTACTTTAAGACTCTCCACCTCAACAGGATCACCTTTGTTTTGTTAATCTCTTCCCTTTCCCAGCTACTTCCTTTGATCCCTTGTGCTCTCCTCTGAACCCTTCTACACGCCCAACAAAACCACGTGTACCGTATGGCACAAAGCAACCTCCGTCCTAAAAAATTTACAATCGTAATAAATCAACCGTTTTGATCAGATGAGTATATACAGGGATGAGTATATACCAGGGTTCCACTGGGAATGGAACCTAGGTCCCCTGGTCGCATTGCTATTCAAAGTCTAACAGCCTTTTCCTCACACTGAATGCTGCACCTTCATCTTTAGGATGAGCAGTATTTCCTTTTAAAAGCACCTGCAAAACCTGGTGAGCACATATGAGCAATATTGCAGGAGGTTTGTATGCAAAATGCCTGCTTTCCCCTCTTCAACCCTCTGTCTCTAAATGTTTGATAACCACCTTTGATCTCTCTCTGCAGTAGAGGGGGGGCAGTGGATACGCCACCTCTCTCTATGATTTTGTGGCAGGTACCTGAACCCAGGCGTCATCCAAATTGGGATGGGTTATCTGAGACACAGGCCTGCATGTGTGAAAATTTTCTTCCAAGTTACTAAGTCACAAATTCGCAGAATAAGACAACAGTCACAGCACCTAGTGTACCTGCTACCCAATCAGTTACCCTCTGTTGTAATTGCTTCATGAGCCGACTGATGCCTGTCCTCATTTATTTCCCTAGAAAAACCCCAGCGACTTGACTGAATTTCCCTTTCACGTTCTAAGAATTGCCCTGTGTTTCTTGCTTCTGGATAAAGCCTGAATATGATTTTAATAGCTGGAGTCTTTCAGCAGCTAGAACCATCAGCATCTTCTCTCACCGTGCGCCTCTGCAGGTGTTTTGAGCAGAAGCTGGATTTTGTAGTCTCTAACAATTTGGAGATCTCCAAAACGGTAATAAGCGCCAGGCTGATTGCCTGCAGTTTCTTTTTGTTTGTCTGTAATAAGCTTGCATGTGTTCAGGGGAAAGAAGATGCCAGGGAACACTAAACTGCTGAATTTCTTTCCCTTCTGCTCTTTCACTTGCTCACCCTTTCTTCCATGAACACATATATCCGTTGCTATTCTACACTGCAAATGACAACCAAACCAAGAGTCTCTGAAGAAGTTTTATGAGTGTAAGCAAGTATGAATGTAAGTAAGGCTCCTTGATAGTAGAGAGTTGTCAAGAAAATGTGGTATCCTTGTAAAATGGCAGCCACAGCACGCATGAGAAAGGTTTTGTACAGTGACACGCGCCCACGTGTTCTCTGCACACACGTACATGTTCTCTGATAAAATGTAAGACAGTACGGTCGTGATAAAGCCCAATGTGTGAATGTGCAGACAGCGGGTGAGCTGCTACCTGCAGCCTTTAACCTGAAAAGGTCCCAAGTTGTGTCCAGGTGGTCTGACTGCAGCAGACCTGGGGCCCTCACTGTGCCCCTCACCAAGTCCTGTTGTAGGGGGACCCTGACCCTGCAGACTGCCATGAGTGCCAGAGGGACAACCTTAAAAGGAAAATTAATTTCCTGTATCTTCTAGTACAGGGGTATATGTGTATCTGACATCTGTATAAAGGGGTGTCAAATGCTGCTGGCAAGCTGGCAAGTCAAATCACTCAAATGACTATGCTTTAGGTTTTGTGTCCAGAAGAAAAGGAGTTAGGGGGGCAAACAGGCAAAGTTCTGGTGAATAACGAGTCGGGTAACCAGGAATCATAGAATCATAGAATGGTTAGAGCTGGAAGGGACCTTAAAAATCACCGAGTTCCAACCTGAACATTTTGGACTTGCAGAAAATCAGTCACCAGATGCAGTGGAAGCATTTCAGCATCACGTCTGGAGTAATTTTTGATTGGTGACAGAAAATAAAGCTGTGCTACAGATATAGAGTCACCTCTATATTATAGAGGTGTGAAGCTGACCCAGTAGGTGGGGAGGGAACTGGACTGTATCCTTGTGCTTGCCGAGAAGTGCTCACCAAAGCTGGGTTTGAATGGAGGACGTCCCGTCTTTGACTGGAGGGGAAAGGGCTCAAATCCCTGTTGATACCAGGCTCCTACGTGTCACTCAAAGCCCATTTTAGCTTGCGGGACTTCTGTTACGGATGGCAATTCACAGCAGTGAAGGAGCGTAACTGGCTTCGAGGAGGCTGAAGGGCTGGAAATTAGGTATGCCATCTTATAGTTGTAAACCTGGAAGCTCTGCTTCATAGTATTTATGCCAGGGCCTGAATGAAAGAATCTTCCCTTGAAGTTGTTGTCATAGGGTCTACAGGAGCGATTACATGGCCACACATGAGCCGGGTCCTTTCACTCTTCTACAGGCTGTGTCTTTTCCGCTCTTTCCCTTTAAGCAAAGAGTCTAAAATGGACATTTTCCTAAAATATTATTTGCGGAAGACTTTTTTTTAATGGGAAAAAAAAACCCCAACAAACCAGAATGGACCTGATTCATCACAGCATTAATGTGGAAACTACCTGCTGAAGAAGGAAGGGACAGCTGGGGAAAAAGGAGTGGTGAATCACCCTGTAACAACCTTTTGAATTTCCTTTGTTAAATTTTTAATCTCTGTTTAGCTTGTGGTCTCTGGATATTACCAGGAGGCACTTGAATTTGAAGGCCATAGAGGTACATAGTCCACGTCCCTACACAATGGAAATCCATCTCTTTTCCTATTCGTTTGCCCTAGCAGCAGTAGAATAAAAAAAAAAAAAAAGAAAAAAAAAGCAAGCAAGGATTTTTACAGTCTGGAAAGGATTTTGCCATTTCCATAGCTTGTGCAAACAGTGCGGGCAGTTTATTAAAAATCTGCCAAGGGGAAATTTTTGGAGTGACTGATGCATAATTTATAGCCTGAGCCTCTGAAGGATGGATTGTAAAAAAGCCGGTGCTGATCAAAGGAATCGTTAATGTGCTGCGGAAGTTATTTGGAGGTTTGACACATGCTGAGTTTTTAAACTAATCTCTTTGAGTAAGTTCCTTGAATGCTTCTCAGTGCATTCAGTGAATACAGATCTCAGAGCAAAAAGTTTCTTTGGGTTTCAGAAATGAAGCTACTGATCAAGAATGAAATGGAAAGTTATCTGAAAACTCAAACAGGGCCAAATTAATCTCAGGTGGGCAGGATTAAACAATGTGAAGCAGATGGAATTCTTTATCTTTAACCAGGTCAGGTCAACTTGCACTTGCAAAACAGGAAACCTAAACAAATTGTCAGGAAAAAGCAGGTAACATAGATGAGATGTTCAGAAAATGAAAGGGAGGAAATGACTGAACGCAGTGAGGAGAAGTGATAAGACTATCTATGATCCTGTGATTCTACGACCAGGAGGGGAGGAGAGGAATAAGGAGGTAGCACAAAAGGGGAATGGACAGCTGAAGCTGGTACTTCACGTACATGAATTGCTAACAGCACGTAAGGAGCACTGGGGGTGCTATGAAGAAGAAAGCTATGCTCACTGTGATTTGTTTTTATAGTGTACATGTCACGTGAGATTCAGCAAAGTAGCCTTCAGGTGCTGCCAGAGAAGTTGCTCTGATGGTTTGGGCCTGAAGTGTTGCTTAGAGCTCAAAACCCCGTTGTACTTATTTATTCCCTCACCATGACCGAATTCAAAAACAAGGTCAGAAACATCATCCCTCAGTGGCTGAGATTTCATTAGTAAATTCTCAATTGGTGTGATTTTCTTGAAATCCCATCACACCAAAGCTGTAAAAACATTACTCTGGTACTGCAAAGCAGACAAAGGAATTAGGCTACAAATAGTACTGGGCACGTAACTATAGTTGTACTGAGAAGCTGCAATTATAATCAGGATTCATTGTGCTGGATATTTTACAGACATATGGATATTATACGATTCCTTTCCTGTCCCAAAGACAGTGTATAGAGACATGTAGACAAGACAAACATGTGAAAAAGAAAATATTAGTTTTGTTCCACTTTGCCAATGTGGAACTGGAGCGTGTTAAGCGATTAGTCTATAGTCATGTTCATGAAGCACAGGGGATAGGGAATGGACCTGAACCGGTGTCGGATCTGGACACAACAAATGAAGAGAAATGGTGGCTTGGATTTCATCTGAATGGCAAAAAGCATGCCCCAAATTCTTGCACCAACTACACGCGCCCCTCACCTACCGCTTTGAAAACCAGAACACTGCTAAAACATGCCATAAAAGGTCCCTTCCAACCCAGACAATTCTATGATTCTATAAAAAACTTTCCGAACTAGGTTGTACACAGGCCTATACATCTGAAGATGCTCTCCTGGCCTGGCACCACTCACCGCTGTTGCTGCGTTTCCTGCTTATGTCAAGGATGCCTGCAGAGTTATCGCCCTCCTCAGGAACTTCTGCCAGGTCAGCTGTCTGCAGGGACACAAAGAACAAATGAGATGGAATAAGCCAGAAAAAGTGAACAATAAGGTGAAATAAGTCCACACAAGAGCCTTTGGGGAATGCGGTACTTGGGTGCTATCAGAGCGGAGCAAGTCAGCCTGATGGGATTGCAGAAAACTGTCTATCTGGTGATGCACAACCAATACCCACTTCACAGGGAGCAGTGAAAGCCCAGAAAGAATTCCCGACCAAGTTTACGGTCTGGAGTATGAAAGATTTCTGCAGCATAAAGTGAAGTGAAAGTTAAAGAACAAAGGATCATGTTAAACGATGTGGTACTCTGTATAAAACAGAAGGGGCTTGGGGGAATTTGTAGATCCTGCAGGTACACTCAAAAGCTATCTACCAAGAAGCCTGGACATTAATTGAAACTATTTGCTATTAATTTATTAACCCTGAGTACGTTATTCAGTAAAATAAACTGTAACGTAAGGGTGATTTTAATTCTGTTAACGTGCTGTGAAAGAAGGAGCTGGAGTGTGATGGAGTTGGTGGACTTAGTCTTCAAATATCTGCCCTCACTTTCTTTTTAAACAGTCATCTGGCTGCTGTGGTTCGGGAAAAATGGAACCCAAATGTTGTTGTTAGAATTACTATGGTATCTTATTTGTACCATATTAATGTCAATCATGATTAGGGAACCATTGTTCTAGGATGGAGGAGAATGTGGGATGACATAATCTGAAGCCTCAGAAGTATACTCTGCGTAAGGCACCAGATTCCTTGGCTGGGTAGTCAGCTTCTCCATGTACAGCACGTTAGGAGCCAGGAGCTGCTCCAAACAACTGTCCAAATCTGACCTTACTGATCTTCGGTTCCTGAACTTTCAACACGTGCCTTCTTTTGGGTAAAACATAACCATAAAACCCCCAAACGTTGAACTGGAGTCAGGTGCTCTCCCTAACCTGAAAAAACTGTAAATCCTTATACGCTCCTAAACTTTATTTATTTCCTGTTAAGGGAATTTCAAGGCACATGGAAGGATTTAACCTCCTCATTCCGTGGCACTTTACAACCATAGTGTACACATGGCTCTGTCCATTGCTTTGCAGACCTTTGCCTGCATTAAAGGAAGAAAAGCCAAATGAGGAATATTCACCGCTTTTGTTCAGGGAGCACAAAATCTGAATCGCTTCATGGATTTTTACATGTTTTTGTTTCCTTTTACTAGTGTTGACAACAAAGCTTTTTTTAGAAACTACTTTGACAATTTATTTCCCCTATCTGGTACTTTCCTACCTCCTTCTTCATCCAAGCATATTAAGGAACAGGAGGTTAAAAGTGGATTTATGCCACAGGAGTCTTGTGGTTATCTTGTTTCCCTTGCTATTTTAAGAGCCTTCTACTTTACTGCTCTGTTATGCCTTGTTTTTAAACTCAGCTTTTTGCAGCAGGTCATGCTTGTCTTGCATCTTGCACAAACGGGCCACCCCTGGATGAAAAAGCGCTGCAATAGCAACGCTACCACGGAGTCAGTGTGGAGCATATCTAGGGACTTCTAGCTGCTGGGTGGAGAAGGGAAAGACTGGCTTTGTTGAAATATTATGTCCCAGCTATTTTCCAGCTCATTGCTAAGGCGTGTTCCTCCGTCTTTATAGACCAGCTTCGTAATTGCTGATTAGCTTCATATTTTGTTGGGTACTACTGCATGTGGGACGTGCAGTGACTATCTCTCCAGCGTACACCTCACCCAAACCCTCCTGAAGTAACCCCAGTTACCTTTAATGATTTTTTAGTCAAAAGCTGTAGGACGAGAGCTGCTTTTGAGAGGAGCTGAGCCATGAAAAACTAACAAGAACTGGAATCGCATTTATATCACCTCAAGTGACTTTCTGTATAAATGTGGGCAGCAGCAGCGCGTTTTTGAAGGAAGCAGTAGGTAGTAAATCTGGAGCATATGGCCACTTTCTTTTATGGGAAACGCAGAATCCGGGCTGAAAAAATCACAGTGGATGCATCCACACTGCTCAGCCATGTTAAAAATACCTTGGGTAGTTCAGAAGAAGATAGTTATCTCTACTCTGGGCAGAGACATGAACTGCAGTCCTGGAAGCTTCATGGCTTCGTAAGGCACGGCTCGTAGGAGAGTCGACTTTGCTTTTAACTACCTTCAGCTCTCACCCAGAGCTAACCCTTTGACAGCTTGGACACCACCTGCCAGGTGAAGTAGGATCCCGGGTGTCACCATGTCCCTGGTGTCCCTGGTTCGGTGGCATGGCAGAACCTTGAAGCTCTCCACAGCTCCCAGGGCAGGGGCACAGCCCAGCCACCAAACCCATGTGCTGCTGTGAGCCTCACAGCTGCATTGCTGCTTCTGCTTGGAGAGGAGCAGAGCAGCATGGAGGTGCTGCTTTCCCACTGGGGAAAGATTTTAGCCCCTACATGTTATTAACTGCACCTGTGCTGCTAGCTCTCATAGAATCATAGAACTCTCCAGGTTGGAAGGGACCTCTAAGATCATCTAGTCCAACCATCAACCGAACTCTGATAAAAACCATCACCAAGCCATGTCTCTAAAACACACTCCGGTGCATTTTCACCTGGGCTCTAAGGGCTCGGTGTCATCTCCCTGCTCTGGTCACCGGTCAGTGCCTGCTCCTGGCTCACACGTCAGAGCTGTAAAGATCCACGGCCCCATCACTTGGATCAGTGTTGTGTCTGCCGCTGGTTTCTACCCTTGTCTCACTCCAGAGGCTTGCACCGGCAGAAGTTATGGTTTCACATGCCTGTTTATTCAGCTTTCTAATGTTTTCTATTTTCTGTATGCTGACACGTGTTATATTCTTTCTCAGCCTCAATACCCTGGAGAAATTCCCGTAATGAACTTGCGTTCCTCATTCCACACCCACGCTCTACCTAGTTATGATTAGCTCCCTAGGGCAAGCTGACACAGCATTCGTGACTTCTACACTTTTGTCATTCACAATTCAACAGAATGCTTTATTGATTTAGAAAGCAATAATTACATTTGTAGAACTTCTGTTTCAAAGTAAATTAAATAATTGAAAGAAAGAACTGTAATCACAATGCGACAGGTGGTAGAGTCCCTTTGTGTTGGAAAAAAAAAAAGAATGGAAACGACGAAATTCCTTTTAAGGCACAAACAAAGGTGAATAGAAGACGTGTCATTTAATAGCTCCCTTTCAGATTTCACTTAGTTCTTGTTTAAATTTGTCTGTCTTCTTTCCCATCTGACACAAATGGACATCTGTTTAGAGGCCATGTATACCACCCGAGGTTACAGTCCAGCCACGTGAGTGAGCATGCATTTAAGTGTCAGGGAAATGTTGCACCAAACATAAACAGACATTAGCACAGCTTTAAATTAAACATGTAAGTATTTGTTCTGAGGCCTGGAGATCAAGTCTCATTATGTCCCTGTCCCTGATGGTTTTTATTCTGAGGCAAGTGCAGGAGAGATTGGCAGATAACGTGGGTCTGATTTTTAGACATGACAATCAGTTTTAGCCTCCAGTGTATTCAGGTGTGATTTAGTAGGGGTTTTTGCAGGAGAAAGGGAAGTGGGGAGGACGTCTTGGAAAAAGAGTTTCAAGCATAGGCTTGAGTGCCTGTTTAGGAGAGGTGAGAGGGACTGAAATGTTCTTTCAACGCCATGAACGAGCTCCTGAACTAATGGGTCCCAGTACTGTTGAAATAACAATTCCTGTAAGGAAGAAATGGACCATTTCTTGTTCTATTAGGTATAGGTTTAGCAAAGGCAGGGGCTAAAGGAACTGTCATTGCCCTTGTCCTTCTCCAGCTCTTCTGCCATGGTCCTGAAGATTTTATGATCGGAGAGAGTGATGACAATGATTAACATGAAGGTGAAAATCTCCCTGTCTGGACACAAAAGCTGAGCACGCCTACCTTTATCTGGGTTTTGGAGAGAGGAGCCCGAATCTACGATACCTCCCTTCTGACTCTACACTGGGCAGGGGTGGAGGTGCCAGTCCTTTGCCTTGTCGCAGTAGCAGTGGCTTAATCTTGTCTGGACTTGAACTTTTAAATCTAGGCTCTGAGGACTCCAACCTGTCATTACCACTTGTGTGAAGGGTAAATGCCCACCATCAACAACAGGGGGGATGCACTTACTCCAGCGTGACAGTTAAACATCTCTATTCCCCTTTTATGCATATATGCAAAATCAAAAGAATATAATTTACTTCTCCAATTCAATAAAGGATTATTAATTTAATTTGTATTTTTTTCTCTTTTTCTCAGATACTTACATATCTGATCTTAAATATCTTAAATTTCTCAGATGCTAAGATATTTAAAACATGAGTTTGCAAAAATGATGTGTTTTCTGGTCTCACTCATGAGAGTGAGATTCTTCTTTTTTTTTTTTTTTTCTTTCAGTTTGAAATACAAGTTTTGTGAACTCTGATGCAAACTCCTGTGAATGAATATCTGTTGCTCCTCCAGAAACAAAACGGAAGAAAAATGTGGCATACTTACAGAGTTTCTGTTGGGAGAGTCAGATCCACTTCCAGAACTGCCCTTTTTGGTTTTCTGGGCCAAGGAAGTCCCAAAGCGGAGAGTTTCATACACAGGGTCAACCTTATTTCCGCAGGCTGCAAAAGAAGGAGCAAAACATGCATCAGTCCCTTGAAGATATTTCAGGTCACGTTCCTGCTCCATTTGGAGAAACACCTGCATCTACCCACATGTTGGGGTGTGCTTAGATACAAGTGGAGAGACCATCCTGATTAAAAAAGTGTTTGATGAACTTAGTGAGTTTGGCTTCTGCTAGTGATTTTCTGCTGCCTCTCTGCTCCGATAAAGATCATACTCCTCTCATTTTGAATTTTGATTTTGAATTTTGATGAGAGCAAAGCACAATGCATTTTTTAGCCAGAGTTTGTTCAAAATGTTTCTATTAATTCTGATAAAAAAAGGCGGATGTTTTTAGAAAGAGAAACTTAGATAAAAGCCATGTAATTAATGGAGGGTCTTTTCACAGCTGAAACCAACAAAGTAAATGTCCTCACACAAGTCATTTTAAGCTGACTGCCTAGTTTTGGCTTTCATTTTTTGTACTGCCAGGCTCACCTTGTCGGAGTACCGGTGGGGAGAAATATTTTCCAGAATCAACTCAACTTCTCC
This sequence comes from Arenaria interpres, assembly GCA_013399435.1. Classification (NCBI taxonomy): domain Eukaryota; kingdom Metazoa; phylum Chordata; class Aves; order Charadriiformes; family Scolopacidae; genus Arenaria; species Arenaria interpres. Next base: position 204,346 of record VXAK01001631.1, on the reverse strand, counting down.
ATTTCAAAATATTTCTTTTCGGGAATGAGCAAAATCTGCTCTTGTAAATACTCAGACAACGTGTAGACATGGTCAATAAGGAAACGTATGAGGAAAGTTAAGGAGTGTGGATGAAAAGGACAGGAACCTAGCAACGTCCCTCAAAAGCCAGACCAGTGGTTTGAAAGCCTCCCGCTGTTTTGATCTCTCTGTCTTTTATCTGGTTCTTCCCAGCTCAGACTTTCACCTCAACATCCTAGTGTTTCTTCACTCCTAAGTTCCAACCTGGATCTCAGGTAGTTATTTTTATAACCAGGGTGATTGCTAAGAGGTTATATGTACGGGGTTTTGAGTGAAAGGCACAATAAACACACCCTCTCCTCTTCCAGCTTTGTATCTTTGAAGTGATCCTTTCCTGAGATGGTAGAAGGACATCCAGTCACCGAAAGGAGCTGGAAGGCTGCTGAGGGTAAATACCACGACTGGAAGTCTGCCGCTGCTGCTGCAGAGCACTGCCAAAGGGAGACCGAAGGGAAAAGCAATCAAAACCTACCAATAGGCATCACTTCTTTGATGCAGCCAAACTGTTCGTGAATGAGTAGTGGTGAGCTGTAGTACCGTCGAAATCCCTTCGGCTGGAGGGAGAGAAGGCAGAAAAAAAAAGTGAAGTGCACTGCTGCCATGATTGACGTAGCAGAAATAACCCCAGTTCTTTGGCTAATGGTGTAACAGCGTGACAAGGCTGGAAATCTGTCTCCTGTTATTCAGTCACAGTGGGGTTTAGAGATCGGGGAATTCTTTGATTTTTCTCCTGGAAAGAAACGATTTCCCGTATTTATGTGGAAGGAAGGGCTCATTTTCAGCTCCCCTTTTTCTTTTGTCTTACAGAAAAGCAGCACTAATTAATTGCAGCAGAAGTGCTGAATCATTAGAGGTTCTGGGAAGTTTCCCTCTCCCTTTCTTCTTATGCAATGTGAATTTGCACTGTTTTGCATTCGCTAAACATCCAACTATCCTTGCCCACCCTAACTCCAAATCCTCATGTTCCCACGTATGCACTTGGGAAACCTAAGGAATTTGGAGCCTTTCTATAGGTTTTTCTAAGATTCTTTTGCTGACTGGCTGCAGCTTCCACTGCTTGTAAGGTCAAAAGACTCCCCAGGTCGTGACCAGATGTCCCCTCAATGTACATTAGTAGAGAAATGCACTATAACAACTCAAGCTATACCATTAAAGAATATCACAATATAGCCAATAACACTGCCCTATACCAGTCTAAAAGCCATTCTTAGAAGGCTAAACGTTTCCTGTTGCCTCTCTATTTACTGTCTCAGCTAGCAACTATCTCAGGCAAAGGCTGACTACCCGAAATGAAGGTACAAAGTATTTGGAAATGCCCTTTAAGTTATCGGGGACCCACAGATGGTCTTTCAGATTTCTAATCTTTGCAGGCTGTGAGAACTTCTAGCCACAGCGAGAAGTGGAAAAGCCTCATGGAGATGTGCATTTTTTCTACGTTCAGCATACAGCAAAAACCAGCGGAAAACTAGTTCTTTTGCTAATAAGCTGCATTATAAAATGAGAAGGATAAATTTGGTTTCTTAGCTTTTTACGGGAATAAATTCCTGATTCTCCAGCCTTGGTTTGCCCCCAAACTAGATTCGGACACAGCATGAGCTCATAAAACTCCCACGACTTTGCTGGACAACTTCCTGCTGTAAAGCTGGCATCTACTTTTCTGGTTTTGTAAACTTGTGACCACAAGAGCTGAAGCTGGGATCAAGAAATGTGTGAAACAATTCACGTGATTTAATATTTGGCTTGACCAAGGCTTGCAATGAGGCCACTCATCTCTTCACAGATCAGCTGCCTGTATCAGAATGCCTCACACCAGGGCTACTTTTACAGCATGAAGATTTGCCTCAGGTGTATAATACTTTCACTGAATACTCTTGGAGAAAAAAGACCTTTCCAGTGAAAGGTGGGTTTTCTAGCTTGCAATGCTTGCATTTTTTCATCATTTAGCACAGGGAAACTGGTTTTAGCTCATATTTGTCCCAGATGCCTTCAGGTTGCAACAACTCTGAGAACACCTGCATCATGATTATATGTATTCAGTTGTCAAATGTCCAAATGGTCATTTTTCCAAGTTCCTTTTTCAAAAGACCCATATTCCCATAGGAGTCATCAAGGTTACAATCCTCTCAAACACGGTGTCCCGCCTTTGTCAATAATGAGAGTTTGCTGCTCAAAGGTGACCTAGGCACTAAGATGCTGTGTCCACACAGGGGCAAGTCTCCTCCCAGCCTCTCCTACTGAGAGATTGCTTCAAACTCTGTAGCGTCTCACTCTGAAATGTCCTTTGGTTTTTCTTTTTAAGATTAATTATGGTTTTTCTTCAAGCCCAGAAAAAGAATAATATGTGATTTGAAAGATTTTTCATTTGTTAAACTCCACTGATATACTTTGACTAATTTATAGCATTCCTTGGGAGATTTACACTACACAGTTTAAATCCAGGGAATGAATTTTGTCATTTAGCTAAATTTGGATTATATAACTGTATCTTCGCGTCCACAAAACAGACCAGATCTGTGTTTCATCTGTGTTTGGGTTTTTGAGGAGTAGCAACTGCCCCAATTAACAATCGCTTACCAGCTTGCCCATGCAACGCTGTTGTCCGAGACTGTCTGCGCACTTGTGATGGATGCTCATCTTACACGCCTTACAGCGCAGTCCGTGCTTAGCGTTTGTCCCTGGGAAATGCATGGAAATGATTTAATTAGAGAAAGATCAATAGTTTCCATACGTTTAACAAATGACCTGAAAGAACTGACCGGGAGGTCAGTTGCGGCGCAGTAAATATTGACAGCGTTCTTCCCCTTGCCTACTTTTGTTTTTTACACATTTATACATGCATTTTCTTTACAGCCTCTTCATTTTAGGCATTTCTCCCCAAGCTCCTTCCTAGGCTATTACTGCCTTTAGATATATACTGGATTATGCTTTGTTGTATGATAGTCTTATCAGTAATGTCTCTGCTTCATGAACATCAAGCAAAATCCCTCTCCTATTTTGAAAGGGTCTGGCATGAGAGCCACGCATGGCTGAGGAAGGCACTGAAGGGGCTGCCAGGCTCTGGAGCTGCCCTGGGGAGCCAGGCAATCAGTGGAGGGGCAGCGTTTGTGGGTGAGAGGTGTTTGTGGCTCCAGAGGTGTGTGAGAGGGATAAGCCAGCTCCCCTACCCTTGCCCACCCACGCACCCAGGGACTGCTGCCCTCACCTCTCTGGTCAGTGCTCAGAGGAGCAAGAAGAGCTCCTTGAATGTCCCAGAGTGGGGTGGCGAGGATGCTATGGGTCTGACCTTACTCCCCTTCACTGGCAGTGGAGAAGTTCAGTGCCGCAGGTAGGGGAGCTTCAGGAGAAATTCTGTCTCACAGAAGTAGACTTCTCCCACTTGGGCAGCAGTAGTTCTGCATTATCTTCAACGTGGATCTACTCTTAAATGACAGAGCCAAGTCTGTTTGCTTCCAGGCAGGAACAGTCACTCTTATTCATACACCCAAAAGACTTCCTAAACTATGCAGAAGCAGTTAAGCTGTAGCTTCGCTTTTATCCCTACAGGACTGTATTAAAGGAATGAGTAAACAATGTGTCAGTTCATTATCATCTACTGTGAGAGGGAGTAAGAAAACGAGGTAGTAAACCCCCCCCCCCCCCAAACTCTTGACATTTTAACCAGCCCTCATTAGTCAGACATGATAGGAATATTAGTCAGAAAGATCCTGCATCTGAAAGCACTCATGTAGCTCTTGGTTATTTGAGTAGTCAACACCATGTACGTGCCGCTGACTTCCTTCAGTGAAATGCTAGGTCTGAAAGAAGCACTTCAGGGAAGGGCTCATCAGGTTGGTGACAGAACCCGAGCCTTGACAGCACCACTTTCAGGGGAAGAGGTCCCTGAAGTGGCCACTTTCAAGCCAGACACAGGCAGGCTGATGGAGACGGGGGGGCCGTTGTCTGAGCCAGGCTCAGACACTTCACTTGCGTGCTTCTTGTAGGACAGGGAGCTGACATCCTCCCACCTTCCTACTGAGACTGCTGGAGAGATGGGGAGCGAATGGGGCTGGGTATGGGGTGCACCCCGGGGACTCCCATGCCGTGGGGTCAACGTCTGCTCCCCACTTTGCTGCCTCTCTTGGCTGAGCTGACTTACAGCGCTTCACCGCGCAGACGTCTAGCCTCATTCCTGGGCTGGTTTATTTTCTAGTAAACACGTGATTTACCAGGAGAACATGGCCCTGTTTGATTTTTTTTCCTGATGTGGTTGCACTTGGATTACTATGTGCTGTGAGGATTTTTTCAATTACAGCTTCTCTTCAATAGCACATGCTCAAACCAATATGGACTTCTGCAGCTTTGTGCTCTTATTGCTCGTGCTGAAATGCGGAGTCACCCTTCCCGATGGTCAACAACTGACACAGCGAGAAAACAGGATTTCCTCCACACTTTTATATCGTGTTTATAGGGCAGAATGAAAAAGAGGGAAATGACATCGTACTCCGCCTATACAGCATGTATTTAGTGTCAGCGCTTACACTGGGACTAATTCTCCTCTCATGCTGGTCTGTACTGGCATAACTCTTACCTCCTTTTCCAAGTTACTCCCGAGACTCAGCTGAAAAGGCAGCCAGTCTCACAGTCCTCTCTGCTGGCTGCGTTATGCTTCTCCAGCCATTTTAGTGTTAACATCACAAGGTGGATATTGGTCCTTACGTGTTATGGCCATGTGAGCACAGAGGATACGCATTTCCCAGCAGAACTGTGCATCCAAATGATGTGCAAAAGGAACGCAAAGTACCTCTGCTACTTTCAAAAATCAAACCCCCAACTTCTTCTTCAAAACTGGAAAATCTGTGGTCGCGTGGAAATGAGTGAGACAATAAATGACCAAAGAGCAGCACTACTGCTGAATGCCATTTGTTACCTGTGGGTAGGTAAGCAGTGGCTTCAAAAAGAGGAAAAGCATTTCCCTCACACAAGTGCAGGAGTCTACAAGAAGTCTTTGTAAGCCAAAATGAAACTCCCTGCAACGACCAAGAGCTTCTGTCTTTAATTCATTGTCATTTCTAACTACTTGGTCTACTGTGGGACTAGGCAGTTTGGACATAAATGGCATGTATCTCCCTGCCTCCCACTGAGGAATAACTAACGGGCTTAAAGAAGCAGCATTTATGCTGTATTTACACTTAACTACCATATCTCAAGCTCTGAAAATGGCATTTCTACAAGGCACATTTTCTTTTTTCCCCAGGATAGTTCTTTCTTCTTCAGTTTCTGATCTCCGTCACACTAAATCAAACCTCCTCAGGGAATCACGGTTAAGCTATTTCAAAACTGCGCGCTGGAGATTAGACAGCTACTTATTGGCAATGTATCTGACCCAAAAGTTCCGGAGATTCAGAACTGAGGCACAGCCACAGGTCGCGTTATGGAGAAGACCAGAGTCACATTCAGTACAGGCGTAAATGAGACCAGGGTTTGACACGTTGCATCAGCTTTTGGCCTCCCGTGTAAGCAAGCTTGTTGACTTTGCAGTTGCCTGAATGGAGATGGTTTTGGAAGGCACCCTGGGTTTGAAATGGGGAAAAAGCAGGTAGGACATGTTCTGCCTACATTCTCCTATGCCAACCTTAAAGCACAGCTGGAAGCAGGCAAAGAAGTTGCTTAAAGCCGAATGAGTTCAGTGAGAGCCCCGCAGCCGTGCCAGTGTGAGAGAGGTATTTCACCACGCCTAAAGTAGTGGCATACCAATGTGTTAAATTCCCCCCAAACCCATGAGAAAGCTAGGAATTTTGTCTTAACATACGTTAAATAGTAGAAAGCAAGTGGTATTAATGACTACAGGTAAAAAATGGTAACGTTGACAATCATCATCATCATCACAGAATCAAAGAGTGCTATGGGGTTGAAAGGGACCTCATCTAGTCCAACCCCCTGCCAGAGCAGGGCCACCCAGAGCAGGTCCCACAGGAACGTGTCCAGGTGGGGTCTGAATGTCTCCAGAGAAGGAGACTCTGCCACCTCTCTGGGCAGCCTATAGTATTTTATTATTACTGTAATATTATACAATACTATAATAATAGTAATAACAACAGCACCACAGTGGGGCAGACTATTTGAGGGGGGAGACTCTGCCATTGCTTATCTGCCATAGGGTACCCTACGCCATAGGGTACCAGGGCTTGTTTGAAGTCGAAATCCTCTCTGTGGTGTGCTTATTCCCACTTGGTTAGCCTCTCTGCAGGATGAGGCATTGGGAAGGGGAAGAGCAAGGAGAGAATTCATGTTTGAGGTGGCCACAGCAGTGTCTGGAAGGGGCAGAATTCCCGCAGAAGTAGTGAAGTCTGGGATACCAAAACATTCTCCTCAGGGACTTCTGTTAAACATACTCTGATGACCTGCAAGCCTGACCATCACTGTTTGTTTGCTTCCTGCCCTTCCCTCAATAGCTGACAGCCTGGTTGCAGCCTAACACAGCGGATACTCTCCTACACCAACCTTAAAGCACAGCTGGAAGCTACTGGTTTAAAGTAGTCACTGAAATGTCTTAGCCCACATGGACCCATTTCAATTTGTGGTGGATCAGAAAGAGGACAAATAAAGGCTTGGCAATGAAGCTAAACTTGGAGTCCCCTAACTACTTTTTTTCTCTGGTTTTTAATTCAGAGGGGGAGTAGACTAACAGCTTTGATGGACTTTTTGTTGTTACCTTCAAAGAATAATCATCCCTCTCAACCTCTTCTCCCAAGACCCTCACTAAGGATAATTAATCAAATTGTTAAATGCTGAGCATGCTAGAATAAAGGTTCTGCTCAGTTACTTTTTGATTGCAATACAGGGATGTGTTTGTCACTGCTTTTATTCAAGACACTACTTCATTCACTGAACAGGGTGGACAGTGCTCAATGAATGGGCAGCTCTATTCAATACTTCTTTTTTACTTTCATCAGTTAGTGTGTGTCCTTAAGCATCACCTCTTGAGTGTCATATTAGCCTAATTCCAAATCCAGGGTGATTAATAGCCTCATCGGCTTCCCTGTGGGCTCACTGCCTTTGTCTCTTTATGCCTTGCAGTATGAAGAATAAGTCTTACGAGGAGCAGCTGAGGGAGCTGGGGGTGTTCAGCCTGGAGAAAAGGAGGCTGAGGGGAGACCTTCTGGCTCTCTCCAACTCCCTGAAAGGAGGGTGTAGCCAGGGGGGGTCGGTCTCTTCTCCCAAGTCCCAGGCGATGGGACAAGAGGAAATGGCCTCAAGTTGCCCCAGGGGAGGTTCAGATTCTTAAGCCTTGGACTGGGCTGCCCAGGGCAGTGGTTGAGGCCCCATCCCTGGAGGGATTGAAAAGCCGGGTTGACATAGAGCTTAGAGACACGGTTTATGATGGTTTTGATCAGAGTGAGGTTGATGGTTGGACTGGATGATCTGAAAGGTCCCTTCCAACCGGGACAGTTCTATGAACACGTTTTCAAAAGCTTAGATGGGATGGCTCCCATTTGAAGGACTAATGGGCAAAACTGTCAGAGGTGTCACAAACACAGCACTATTTGGCCCAGGCTCTGGCATTTCAGTTGTAAAAATTGCAAGCTGCTAAAACTGGGCTTTAGAAAGGAAAGTACTGGACATGTTTAGCTGACACATAGTGCCCATAAACGTAACCGTCAATGTAGTAATGAAATTCATGTAGGAAAACACACACATACGTTTGCACATATGTCCTCTGTGTCCTATGTATTAATGTATCTATTAATTATCTCATAGTCTGTAAGGGCTGGCATTCCTTTTGCAAACAAAAAAGCCAAAAATGACAAAAGAAACAGTGTTTCACTGGAAGCAAACGAGGAAATTTCATGTCAGGATACCTGAGTAGCTCTTAAATAAACTCACAAATGAGGTTCTGCCACAGTCATTTTCTTCAGATACCAGCTAATCCATCCAGACACCCGGGACTGGAAGGACACATTGTTTTGAGAAGAAGGTCATGTTTAATAACGCCTTGCTAGAAATACTCTACGACTGGGTCAGCTCCCATTTGAATATCTAAACCAGTGGCTAGGTTTTCCAGAGCAGCCACGGAAAACTGCATCTTAAACCGTTCTGATAATCTGACCCGAAATACTGCCAAAAGGACACTCTGCATCACTTTTTGTAAATCTAAGCCTTTTTTTGGAGGAAGCCTAAATGGAAACAGAACACCTCAACGTAGGTGAATGGAAAAGATTCGGAGGCAGAGAGAGACAGAAGAGACAGGGCAGAATTTGATTCCACGTCCTTATGCCTGTCTTTCCTATAAAAGTAATTCAGTAACTACTCTGCATTTAACGAAAGTGACATTTATCCTAAGGAATGCAAATGAGAATTATGTTTGTCACACACGCGAAGGGAACCTTTATCATCCTCTTGGCCAGCACAGCACTGTTGGCTGGTGGTTTTTTGCCTGTTGTTCCGAGACTCAACGCAAGATTAATAGCTAGAGAGGGAGAACAAACCCTACAGCTTGGAGAAATTTGAAAGAAAACTGCAAATGTTGGTAACGACATGACGTTTTACTGACTGTATATAGATAACTATATTAAGCATTTATACTAAAGTGAAAAAAAAAAAAGAAAAAGAGAGGATAAAAAGATTCAGGTCTATAAAAGAGAGAAAGAGGAAGGGAAAGAGACATACAGAGACATATAGATACAGCTAAGCCAGCTATGACTTAACCGCTATTTTTTATCGTTCCGGCTGAGAGGAACGTGCCAGTAAGAAATTGTTTTGATATAAAACTTTCATAAATAAATACATTTAAAATTACATATTTTCCATAGAAGTTCAACTTCTGCTGTAGGAGGCTGATAAAAATAAAGAGTCTCTTGCCCCTTTTCTGCCCAAGCGCATTTGCAATTGTCACCAGAAAGCTGTCTCCGTGCCAGAAGTTATGGGAAACGGAGAATTTTAAGTGAGCTGGGCCAGTATCGCAGCAGTGAAGGGTTTCAGATGCCACCTTAGAAGGAGAAAGAAAAGCCCCTGAAATGCCACTGGTGGCCCTGCAGTCATCTCTAAGCCTTTGCACAACCTCCTCGCTCATGCCCGTCTTCAACAATTAATTGTTTTTACGTAAAAGCTGACGCAGAAAGGGATACTATTTTTTAAAATTCCTCTGTGGCTACTTCCTGCCAAGCACTCACCCTCCTCCTTCCCCTGCTCTGCTTCAGTCGAGAGATGTGGGTAGATGACAGAATGGCACTTTTTACGCAGGACATCCACGCCTTTACAGTTAAAAATCTTGGGCTTAATTCCCCCAAATCATTATGTTTTGAAGGACGAGCTGGGCATCCCTTTGCTTTCCCTTCCTTGGCCTTCAGCTTCCCCAGGTGCCACCCACCACCTCAGGAATTGCCCCCTTTCTCTGCCCTAATGCTCTCCCGCTTCTTTTTCTTAACTGATGCTGGGACCCCTTTGTCTGCCCAGCTGCCATCGCGGAGAGGAGGGAGGTGCAGATCTTCAGCTGCTCATCAGGTGAGCTGTACATCAAAGCCTGAACCCAGATTTCCTCAGCCACCCTAGATGGCCAGCCGCTGGAAGTCAGTGCCGTCTGATGCCTGGCTGGTAATTCAAGTTGACGGATGCACAGTGGCCAGGTGTGCTGACTGATTCACCTCACATAAAATCACCAGTACTATGAGCATTCCTCACATTGCACTTTCCACTGCTAAATACAGGACTGAATGGACTGTTCAAAAAAGTAATTAAAAGAGGACATAATAATTTTGTGGTCTGCTGCGTATCGTTCCTAACTGGCCCACAGATAAACGTATTACGGCAGCTCTTGGCATTGTCATTTTGATGATTCAAAAGGATCAATTTTCCTTTTTTAAAGGAGGTGTAATTGCACTTTACAGATACTCTTTTTTGACCAGACTAGATAGTCTACACTCATTTGAACACTGTGGCAAAGGCACTCTATGCATGAATAGCAGATATGTAGGATGAAATAGTTCAAAACACACAGAGAAAACTAGGCAAAAATCTTACTTAGGGAATTTTTCATGAATAATGGCAGCATGGGATTGACTTCCAAGCTTTTAGTCTTTAGTAAGGTTTTTTGTTGTTGTTTCTTGTTTTACAGTTAAATCTGACAGTTCAAAATATGCAGAGTTGTGGGTAGGTTAAATCTGTAGCTCCTTGGGATAGGGGTACACTGTACAGGGACATCCAACAAAAGCGTGAGTTAGAGGAGGAACTCCTTCATCTGGGACAAAGCTGCCGGGTCTGGACCTGACACCTTGACTGGTTGGAGTGTCCCGTTCCCCTGAGTCCACCTTGTGTCAGTCAAAACCAAACGGGGTGTGGGGAGAAGGTGGGACTTTTATATTTATGTTCTGTAGAATAGGGCTTGATATCCAACCATGGTACCTGTCCTGCCAAATTAAGAAATTTTAGATGATATATCACTGAGAGGTGTGGGTCTGTTTCAGTGCCTACCCCACCCAACTTCCCCATAACAATATCCAATGTTTAAATAGCAAGAAAAGTTGGCTTGCATGTAGGCAGGCTACAAAACAGTGCATAAAATTAGAACTGACTTCCTAGTGACATAGTTTTCTTTAGAAACAACATGCTGAGAAAAAAACTGAGGCGGTTTTTCTTCAAGGCTGTTACAGAGAAGAAAAATATCCCTGCTAAGATAAAGTCCTTTCTAACTTCATGGTTTTAAATCATACATATCAGCAAGAGGAAAAGCCTTTATTCCTCTTGCAAATCAACTCTGTAACTCCTTGACAAAGAACTTCCAATGCTGCCAGACCTTTTATTCTGTGGTTCGGGAACAATGAGACTTACTTAAAATGCAAATAGGCCTTTCCTGTCTCTTTTGGTGCAAAAGTGATTCTCATTCTTGATGTCTGGTGATCTGACGAGGATGAAACTCACTGCCCTGTGCCGAAAAATTTGGCCATGAGGTTCTTTTGCAACGCACTTTTCACATATTCAGTAGCTTCGCTATAAATGTCTGTCCCTGAAAGGAAATATCCACCTCCATGCTTCTTAAAATATCATCTTAGGTTTTTGATCATCTAAATGTTAATTAAGATGCTGGAATGCCATGATAAATAAACTAACAGCTAACTATTATTGAAAGAAAAAGTCCCAGTCCTCTAAAAACCACACACAATAAATCATATCTAACATTCTTTGCCGTAATCAAACTGACACTGATATCTCAATACCTACTTTTCTAGACAATTTTCTAGACTGCTTAGCCTGTGCTTGTAGATCTTTGCATCAGATTACTTTGCTGAGAAGGAAAATAGCTCAAAGAAGATAGACACAGACTTGCCTCTGCGAGGTTATGCTGAACTGCTCCAGAGATGATGACGGTACCAGAGCTGAATGGGACAAGGGAATATGAAGAAATTAAACCTGGTGTGGTGTCCCAAAGGAGAACAAGCAGAGATCAATGGCTCATCTTGGTCTCAATAACATTAGGAAACACAGTGTGTTCAGTAACTCTTCTTGAGATGAAGACGACAAAAGTCAGATTTCAAACAAGATCTCCATGTTGGCAGGTTCAGGTTATTTGTACCTGTGTTCTTAAATGTGTTGAAATGAAAAACCATCCAGTGACAGCCTTTTTGGTGTGTTTTGAGACACTTTGAAAAAGCAGCTGAATTTTGTAGGGCCACTTATATCTGCTGAAACCCTGATCTTTAAAGGGCCTTGTACCATTGCAATAGAGGAGCTGAAAAACGGAAAGCCAACAGCTGAACAGAAACTATGCTGTGAAATGAAGAGTGGGATTCTGGGCTGGCTGAAAATGTGGGAAAAGAGCTACAGAACTAAAGACCAATCTGCCCTCAGTGAAGGGATTTAATATCCTCTCTGGTCTGCTAATGAATTTTTAACATTGCCTGTTGCATGATGCATCAATGGGCTTGAAGTGAGAGGCTGCTATGTGCCAGAATATTAGGACAATCAATTAGGATTATAAAAGGTTTCATTTGAAAAAAAAAGACAAAACACACCCTGATATGTAAATAGCCAGTTGCTCTCTGACCTTCTGCTGGTTCAAACCTACTGAGATTTTTGGCTCATTCCTCCCGTAGCAATAACGTCCCCACATCAGCGTAACCTCTTGGTGTTGCTCCTGGTCTGTGTTAGCACAGACTGAAGTGGTGGGACTCACACATGAAATGCTGACGTGTGACTTACCATGGCCACGAATCCTCTCCCTCCCTCTTTTGCCCGTTTCACTGTAGCTAGTGACAGAGACGGAAAGTGGAGCAACGGAAGACAACTACATGTGTCTCCACCTAAAATCTGGTGCATGGTCAGGATCCAGCCACACACAGCCTTCTGCTCCAGAGCCATTTTTTATCCTTGGATCACACGTAGCTGAGGAGGACTTCATTAGAAGCTACAGGTATAAGTGACAGAATGATTTGCTCAAACTGGAGATGATTCCCAGCACTAGCATAAATAATTGTGCAGTTATACCAGATTGGTGGGATCAGTTTTCAGGGAAGTAATTTTTACAGTCAGTCACAATTTGTTGCTCCTTTACAGAAATTTACGATCGCATTTTATAACCAAGACTTTCAGTTTCTTTTCCATAGCAGTTTTGATAACAAAAAACCTAAATGGTAAATGTAGAAAAACATTCAAATGAAACCTTTCAACCCAAGTGCAAGTTTTTTTTTTTTTTATTTCTTTTTTCCAGAAATAGTTACTGATTTCAGTGAAATCATGCAAGTTGGGCAGGAAACCGATTTCATTTACTACTGTCATCTGCTCAAAGAGCAGCCTTCACTGTTACAACTTGAGACAGAATTTAGTACTTGACACACAGCAGTGCTGGCCTAAAGCACACCTACAAGTACACTTCCATGTGACATCAATTATTGTTTAAATTAATAAGAAAAACTTCCATCAGATGATTTTACAGAACTTTCTGCAGCTCAGCAATGCAAAAAGAGTACTACTCGCCTGGGGGGTCAATCTGGGGAGTGAAAAAATGGACATTAAGCTGAAATACTACCCTATTTCCAAATATTTAAATCATTAAATGAAAAATACCAAAAATATGCTTTCTAAGATTTTGTCTATCAACAGGAACAATTCCATGCACCACTCATAAACTGTCCGTGGTTAGAAAGTAGTTGCATTATCTGAATTCACCCTGGATTCAAGCAGAAACAAGCCAAGCCAACTCAAGCCATAGCTTTTCTCATCTACATACTGGTTTGCACCAGCACGACTTTGTGGTTTGTTGTCCAAAAAGCCTTAATTAACGTTGACTATAACTACGTTACCACTATTAGAGATAAGGAAACCCACAAGAGTAGCAATAAGTTTGGTAGCTACCGCTGTCTGGCCTGTAGAATGATACAACCTACACCAAAAGTCTAGCAAAATCCACCAGATCGCCCTGCTTTTAGCAAAATGATTTCCAGTGGAACAGGAGCTGTTGGTGGGAAGTCACTGAAGGCACCATTTGGAGGGGACGGGAGAAAAAACCAGCAGATTGGTGTGTCAGAAGGCACTGGCACGTAGCTGGATCTCTCCAACAGAGAGCTGGGTCGGTACACATATTTAGATTTAGAAGCTGTCATAGGCAAAAAATAGCTGACATTGTGACACAAGCAGGAGATAACTGTGTGCATGTGCAGGGGTGAATGTCTGAAATTGAACTCTTGAGCCTGCTACTTGCTAGCTGCAACCAGTATGGGCTGCTTGGAAATTTTGACAAAACTTTGAATAAACAATAGTGATGCATTCCGAATCCTCCAGTTAATAAAGAGACAGGAGACCAACCGAGCAACCCACTAGTTAAGAGCCTGATCATAGAATCACAGAATTATCTAGGTTGGAAGTGCTGTTCTTATGCACACACACTATGTAGACTGGAGGAACTCAGGGCTTGGTAGCCAGAATGAAGATCTGGTGCCCAAGAGATGGGTTCCTGAAAGGAAGAAGTGGTCTCAGAAAGAATAAGGGAGCCCAGAAAGAAGAAGGTGAAGATCCTGGCCTGGGAAGAGGTTCTGGGAAATAAGGGAAGATCCTGGAGATGATGAGGAAGCCATGGAGATCAATGTCAGGGGATGCCCAGGGACCTTGGCTAGTGGCACCCAAGACGAGTAACTTCAAGCAGCATCACAGAAGGAACCAACATGACTCTCTGTCCAACCTTCCCAGGTCAGCAGCGACCTCCCCGCAGGGAAGACCTAGGAAATGAAACTCTGGCGGGGAGGGAGGGAGTGAGCTGGTACGTGTGAGAAAGAATAAGTAACGTCACTGATTCTTTGATAAAACGTGGTATCCAGACCCTCTCTACATTGGCATTTGTGCTGTCTCACCCTTGACAAGAACTCAGCTTCATTTTTGATTCTTTGGTTAAGAAACAGCATAAATTTCCAGATGGGGCATTTTGAAAGAGTATCTCACCATGATTGGGTGAGAGAAGGACCCAAACCCCTTCAGTGTCTTACGTGTTGAATTTTCTGTTGCTCTTCTAAAAAAACTCTCTGTTTCAGCTAACAAAGGGTTTGTTGCCCTTGGAGAGCACCACGAAGCAGTTCGATCTGCCAGAACGTGTCATCAGCTTGTTACAGAAAACAACTGCTCATAAGAGATTATTGCTCATCTGCTGCTCTCCAAGAGAAGCCCTTCCTGTGTCTTCCCTTCTAGTGACATTTGAGACCCGTCGTTCTCAGTGGCTGTTTATCCCACTGTGCTGGTTTTTTCTGGGATAGAGTTAATTTTCCGCATAGTATCTGGTAAGGGGCTATGGTTCTGATTTGTGCTGAAAACAGTGTTGATAATACAGGGATGTTTTCGTTATTGCTGAGCAGTGCTTGCACGGGGTGAAGGCTTTCTCTGCTCCTCATGCCACCCTGCCAGCAGGTAGGCTGGGGGTGCACAAAAAGTTGGGAGGGGACACAGCTGGGGACACAGTGACCCCAGCTGACCAAAGGGATGCTCCTTACCATAGGGCATCGTGCTCAGCAATAAATCTGGGGGGAAGGTGGGTGGGGGTGCCACTGCTCAGGGCATTAGTCAGTTGGTGGTGAGAAATTTGCATCATTTTTCTTTCTTGAGTTTTATTTCTCTCTCTTTGTTATTTTCCTTTTCACTGCAATTATTTATTGGTATTGCTATTCTATTTTATTTTAATTATTAAGCTGTTTTTATCTCAACCCATGAGTTTTCTCACTTTTACCCTTCCAATTCTCTCCCCCACCCCGCTGTTGGGGGAGTGAGCGAGTGCCTTTGCCGGCTGGGGTTAAAGTACGACACCTGTCCAGAGGTCATTAGTGGAAAATGGACCTCCATGCTCAGCTGAGTTGAGGGACTAGATTGAGTAAACAAGACGGAGCACCTCGGTGTAACCTCCCCCCGGTTTCTAGCTGTAACAAACTGCAAGACAGACAACATCTCACCTCGCAGCGTAACGGATGTGCAGATGAACCCACGATGACGCCCATACGCTGTGCCTGGGCTTACGGGGGAAGGCAAGGTGGTACGACAAAACGAGGCTGCACGTAGCAGCCTCTCATTTCAAGCCTGTTGATGATGGAGCTCTGCAAGCGACCAGCAGCGTTAAAAACTCATGCCTGTGTTTCACAAAAAAAACCCCAAAAAAAGACCTAGGGCGGCACAAATTTGGTCTGGAGAGTTTGATGTGCCACAGATCTTAGGATATGAAAGACTGCTACACTCCTGAGAGGTGCAGCTAGAAAAAGGGGCAATATTAGCACTGCAAATACAAGTCGGCTCATCAGTCCATCCCATCCTCGCTCGGAGGGACCTTCCTGTGTGTTAAATCTACAGCCTTTCTTCTGTGATCGCCGAGGAAGGCAATCAATATCATTCTGACCATGACGTTGTAGCTCACGCTGGCTCAGGGAGCTGTGTGCCATTTCCTCTCTTGGCTGGGAAAATGGAATTGTTTTGGGGTACGGTGGGAAGACATAGCCACCTTTTTTTTTCTTTGTTTTTTTTTTTTCCCCTTGCTTGCCAACCCTTCTATTAAGCACGACATAATCTAGCGGTCAAAACAAAATATTTCAAGGTTTTCAAGGTCACTGCCTGCACGCTGTAGAGGAAACTACAATGTAATCACAATTTTCAACTGCAGAGCGTGTCTTCAGAATTAGAAGTCAGGGCGAGGATCCATGTGTATGCAGCATCCTTCAGCAGGAAAGACAAACTTATGCCAAAGCGGAAAAAAGTTATAGATTGTGTACTCCTAGAAAACTAAAATTTAGGCAGCTTAGAGAAGATAATTGCTGAAGTTGCATTTACTTGCATTCATATTACCAAAGCAGAAAAAGCATGCGCTGTTCCACGTAAGCCACAAAAATCATTGCTCTCTGATACATCCTTCTATCTTAAGGACAGCAACAAGCAACTGTGAGGAGGCATTTTAGTCTACATGATGGCAATGCTCTGTTCTTGCGAGAGCATTTCTGCCAATTGCCTCATTTTATGGCTCCTGCAACTCATAGCAAGGTGAAGCTCTGAATAATTTCCCTTCTAGATGATGCTTTTGTCCGCTATGTGGTAATGTAATTATCCACATAACAGCCATACTCTGGTAGACAAAGACACTAAGTAGAAAAATAATGTTTTCACTAGAAGGTTAGCTTCAAAGAAGATGCATTTAAATTGCTTATCTTAAAACACCCGATGTCCCATATGAGCTTATGAAAAGTACATAGCAGGATATAAAAAAAAAGAACTCTTTTATTCTGCTTCATCCCTTGGTCTTTCACAAATCTTAAGCTTATCGTTACGTTCTTCACTAGGGCTGATCTCAGGGGCGATGGCCACTACTGAGTAGGGTGTTTGGTGTTTTTCGATGTAGTTTTTGGACAAAAATCCTCCTGGCTAACATCGTGCTAAAATACTGATTGTAGATGTGCTGGAAATTTTTGTTGTTTTCCATCTAATTAGGCAGCAAATGTTGGTCAACATCTTTAAAGTCTCTTTTCACTGAGGATTAACTGCAATTTCATATTAATAGCAATTTCCCCAAAATTACAGTGAGCTTGAAAGTTATCTAGTAACAAATGTGAAACATGCTTGATGCTGTTCAAGGACAAATTAGAATTTAAAATATATTTCCACCCTCTTTTTCTCAGCTAAGCAGTTCATGATTATCCAATTTACTGATAACATTCTTGCCTCATCTCAGAGGAGGAAGCCCTCCCAGAGGATAAACAGACTAAATATTTGCTTTCCAATATTTGCTTTAAAGTACGTTTAACTCTTTATTACCAAAGAAAAATATTAATTTAATGGAGCACTAATGTGTAGCCCTCTGTAGCTATTTTACAAATGTGGGGTTGTATGATTTGGATACTTTTTGTCATGCTTATTAAGAATAGGAGATGTACTTATGGAGCACACCTATACTGTGTATACCATATGTGTTTCTACCTCTTTCCATCTGTTCATCCTCACTTTATGTATTTTAATAGAACAAACTATCCACTTTATGGAAATTTTGCAGAGTCCAGAATGACATTATCTCTACCTGGCTACTCTATAACTAGAAGTTAACTGCATACTGTACAGTTTCATTAATGCAACACTTAACTTCATATTTGCAGAAGGTTTTTGTTTAGCTCTTCCTAGAGGGCTCCTCTCAAAAGTGGGAAGATCTACACTTACGGAGAGTTTTAACTCAAGAAATAAATCAGAGGAGAAGCCAGGTTCAATTTCAAGCTAATAGATATGATAAAATTAATATTTTGCGTCATTTTTTTGCAGATGCGTGTCAAAAAAATACCATGTTTTTGTTTGCCCTAAACCCTAGCGTAGCAGGTCAGAGAGGACTGAAGTAATTCTCACTCACACCGCTTCCCAAAAGCGCTAGAAGATTTAGGTGCCCAGAATGATTCAGCATCAACTGGAGCGAGAACCTAAGTTTCCTAAATCCAGAAGTGGATTTACTGGAGGGGAAGAGGAGGGAGACACAAGGACTTCAGGCCATTTAATAACATATGGAATGGCACCTGGTATCAGTCACTGACATAGTTACACAACTGTCCCTTTTCCTCACAATCCAAGCCAAAGGAGGCTGGATTCAGCTGCTTTTGAAAAACCTCTTTCTATAGGGAAACTCTTTGTCCTCTTGCATTAATAATACATTCACACATACATAGTATTTATACTGTAACAGTCTGTCATCGAGAAAATAGAGCTGGGAAGGCCCAGTTGTGACTGTACAAGCTCATTGGACAGGTGGACATGAAACCACCTCCAAAAGCTGCTCCAGGGGCATCTCCTCCTCATTGGCAGCTCCTTACCCTTCTTTACAGGGGCCAACTCCCGTGCTGGAGCAACGGCAACAAGAACCTCTGCCCTCAAGGTCATCTGGGCCAAGGCCAAATGGCCACCCTCCCCTCCCCACCTTTTTTTTTATTTATTTATTAAGAGCTCTGGAGGAGTCCTCCAAAATACCATAGCCTTGGAAACACCGCTTCGGTTACAGTCATGCTTCCCAGGAGTACTTTTACTTTGTCTAGCTGCCGAGCAGCGGTAAGCAACCTGTGACCGTTTATCACGTCCTTGTCTACCTGGAGAATACTGACTAAAGGCAGGCTTGGCTCAAACCAGAATGCCTACTTAGTGGAGTAAGGCAGCAAGCTTAAAAAAAAGTCGAGAACATTCTTTATGAGGGAGCTGATAAGACTGGAGGCAGAAAGCACTGTGTCATAGTTCCTGTGAAATTTTGCTATATTTAATAAACATACACATAAATTACAGTTATATAAACACTTCCTCAAACTACGGAGTTTTTCCATGACTTATTAATCACAGTTACTGATAGTCTAAGAAAAGAGCTTCAGATGCAGCGAGTATCAAAACTGGGGGACCGCAGATCTCTTCTGTTCCTTCATTCCTGCATTTGAAAAGCTGAGCTAATTGATCAACTTTGAGCCTAGCTTTGTGGAGGACGTCGAGCTGCAGCTCTGGGGATAAATGGGGTTGAAAGTTCTAGTAGCCGCGGCAGCACTGCAGTGAAAGGAAGAAATACAGGCTGCATTACCCGTGGCAATTTGCCGGTTGTTTGAAACTCCAGAATGACTGGCTAAACCAGAACAGACAGTGGTGGGAGTGAGTCAGTGCAGAAGGGGTAGGACAATTTCACCGCTTAAGCACTGCGGATTAGTAGACTGGAAGTAAACTGTGCTAGGAGTTTATTATTGGTTTTATCTTTCTGCTCGCTTGTTTCTACAAGTTTCTCTGACTGGAACCTAGCTAGTGCCCTCGAAGGCAGGGAGTGAGTTATCTACCTCTAGAGCTGCAAAGGTCTGGACCCAAAGCAGAAACTCAATTGCCCTGGGACCAATTCTAAATGCATGTATCTCAGGTACCTTAGCCAGCGATGGCATGATTCAGAAGGACCTGGTTTTTGCAGAACACAATGGCTTTTGTTATATCAGAAAGAAATTCTTTCCCGTGAGGGTGGTGAGGCACTGGAACAGGTTGCCCCGAGAAGCTGTGGCTGCCCCATCCCTGGAGGGGTTCAAGGTCAGGCTGGACGGGGCTTTGATCAACCTGCTCTAGCTAGTAGGAGGCGTCCCTGCAGAGGGGTTGGAACTTGATCTTTAAGGTCCCTTCCAACTTTAACCATTCTATGATCCTATGACTGATCTTTCAGAAAGTTAGTGGCCTTCTTGCATGTCTTTCCAGGCAAAGACACCCCAACAGGTATGTCAATAAAACAGGCGGTTGGTCAACTCTGTGTCAGAGTTAAGGTTAAGCATAGAATGAAACCTCTAAGTACACTTTTGAAACACAAAGAAACACAAAACGATGTTATAAGTGAGCAGGTATTTCTTTAAAAACATAGCTTTAAAGGATTGACTTTAAAGTCAGCTTTTTTTAAAAGCAAAGTGGCTTATTTTTTGTCTACACTACTTATATTTGACTTAGATGGGAATACATTAATTGCATGTGATATGCTTGGAATGTGTGGAAAATAACATTTTTTCCATGTGAGTCAGCACAGGAAATGAACTGCAAATGAGTAAAACGTTGAGAAGTCTACAGATGGAGGTTTTTTTAAGTACATAATGCTTTTTTCAAGAGTAGAGTACTGACATCATGTTTTCTTCAGAGTAAAGTATCACAGAGATGACTGATGACACACCAGAGACTGAAGAAGAGCAAGAACTTGCTTCTGATCGGCATAATTTAAGACTCTAATCTGATGCAACATTAATTTAATAATTTCTTTGCTGGTGCCAGGCAGTTTTGCCTCCCTTCGTTGGACATTGCCAAAGCTTCCCATGTTCTTGCTAAACACAGAAAATGGTAGATAACATGAAAAAAGGTGTTCTGACTTGATTTTCTTTTCATAGTGATGTAAAACAAAAAAAACCCAGTGTCTTCTAAATAATGATCTAGTGATTCCACAAGGTACTTTGATTGTAAAAAATTTCCCCTGCTGGGGTTATATATTAAAACAGTAATAAATACTACTAGTAAGAACAGCAAATGAAGCAGTTTCTAGTTTCTAAGATTCATACTGTGAGAGGATGGTTCGTATTTAGGAAAGTATGTAACCCACCATGGAGCTGAATCTTCACTCCTAAACTAACTGACACTTGGAGCTCACAGCAGCAGAAAGGAGCTGAGTGTGCTCCAATGTCCTATAGATTTGCTCTGAAATGACGTGAATTGTTACTGTTGACTTCAGTATTAGAACTGACGACTGTATGGGAGTATTTGGTGCTGCAAGAAGGCACGATTAATGTAAAGTGGATCGTCCACACACTCTTCAGAGCTTCCTTGAATTTGAAATTTTCTCCCTTCTTTCATTTGACAGAAAACTACCGCCTCTATATCAAAATTTTCCTCTGTTTACCGAGGTGGAACTATAGCCCCTGCCCAGCCCAGTTAACAGGAACACTTAACTCCTGTCTTTAATGTGAGGTATGAAGTGCACTATTAATACTGCTTCTTCTTTTTTGAAATCAAACCAATAAACAGAGTTTCTTTGGAATACATTGCATTGCACTCTGGGATGGATGAAAAGGATTTCAGTGAGTAAGTCTGCATTACACTGATCCTAGTAAACATCTTCCTCTGAATGCTGAAACCAATTACACGTATTTGGCCTTTATCTCATGACTGTACTTCTGTCAAATGAACAAAAAAGGCGCACGTGCTGCATCCCAAAGGCAACATTTGGCTCACGGTGCCTCACAATCAAAGAGAGAGAGGATGCACATATTTTTTGTAGGAAGATAATGTTTCGTTTTCCTTTGCTTTAATTCTGCAGTGAAAAGAGCAGCACGGGGAGCCTGCTGCCTCTGCTTTGGGTGTCCTGTTCGCTCTGAAGCTACAGGCAGATTCTGCCACGCTGGTGAGACTGAAGCGCGAACTGCGCACTCACAGCTCATCGTGCTGCCCTGTACCAAACAGAGCTGCTTAGTTCATGGATCGGAGAGCCATTTAAGGTGAACCTGGAATCGTTCTTGGTGGCAAAATTGAAACCATCTAAAGTCAAGCAGGGATTTTTTCCTGGACTCTTTCCCCCAGTCTTCAAAACATGTATCTGTCTTTGCCTTTACTCTCATCAATAAGGAATTTAAAGCCATAAGACTCATTGCTCTCAAATGTCACTACCCGTGAAAAATGCAAATAGAGAGAACAAATAGGCTCCATGTTGCAAGTGTAAATTTAGAGTCCCTGTGCAGAAGTGATTTTTTTTCAGTCTGCCTTTGGGAGCAGGCTTGACACGATTTCCTGAAAAGCCGCCTGTTTTGCTTCACCATCCCCATGACCAACAGTTACACAACTTATAGGGATTAATTGAGCTGCAAACAGTAACATCCAGATCTCCTATGCTGCTTAAAATACAATACAGCAAAACCAGGCATGGCTGCAGTAAGGATCAAAGAGAGAGGATTACAGGAATAGAGTAGATGTCTGTCTATGAGAATCAAGGCATCCAGACTCTAAGGCATTTATAAGGTAAAACTCTTAACATCTTTTCTGCCGTACCTCCAAGCAAAGATGAGCTGGAGGAGCTCAGAACAATCTACCTAACTCAGCCTGCTGCCACACAAAATAGGTTGCGTTAGCTTCTTCAGCAATTACGAAAGGCTTCTTTCTCTAATGAAGTGGCTAAGGTACGGAAGAGAAAAGGGAAGCCCTCAGAGGACAGAGAAGAATAGAAAAAGTTCAGAAGGCAGATGGGTTAAAGCTGATGTTTTGAAGTTTATAGCCATGCTTCAGGACTTTCATATCCAAAGCGGGACACAAATTTCCCAGCAAAGGAGAAGGGCACGGGTGTTTATGAACTAGAGTTACTCCCTGCAAAGTTTGCTGCCAGTGATAATCCATCTTGTGCAGCAGTGTTTTGAAACAGTATTGCTGAGTCGTGCAGATTTGTGATGATGCTAATCTCCATACAACTTCATGAGAAGCTGCCAGAAATGTGAAGGACTTACATTTGCAGTATATATTTGTGAAACTAAGCTTTGATAGAACGTCCATCCACATAGCAGGAGACAAGTTCTGGACCTGCTTCCATACATACAGTTGTTTCAACTGACTGTCTGTCTTCCAGACTTTCTTTCAGTCTCTGGACTTTGAATTTCCCTGATGTTGATGCTTTACTACTCCTTGTTTTGACTTGTCCTACCACTTAAAGTAGAAAAAACCTTAACAGACTGGAAAGCAACACCAAAAATCTGGGATGAAAACTCCTTTGTTTTCCTGGATTCAGTAGAGCTGTGGCGCAGAGAGAATGAAATCAGGCCTCGTGTTTAACTCTTTGATTTATGGAAGCAAGATTGTCTTGCATCGGCTTTAATGTTCCGCAGACAGCCACCTTTTCCGAAGAACACGAGTTCCCCACCTAAGTGGGGGGACACTGAGCACCCCCATGTGGAAAATGAGGTACCATTCTCTGAAAAACCTTGAGCAATCCTACCAGTGTCTTTCAGAGAACTTACCATACCGCTATCTGAAAGGCACTGACTTCTATGCCAAGGGACAGGAGCTTCTTAAAGTAAGCTAGACAAATCACAGACAATAGGTTGCACCCAAAGACACACACCACTTCTCCACAAAGCCAACCCAGTGTTTGACTCCTTGTCCTGCTTAAAAGCCTGGAAATTACATCACTCACTTTCATACTGGTTACTGGTGTGCTGCCACTGAATTTATTCCTGACCTCCTGTGCTGGGACAACTAGATGATAAGCAGCAAGAAATTCAAATCATGTGCATAACAACGACATTGATTTCTAGGACCAGACTTCTGAATAGCATCTCCTGTACCTTCCCACAGTGGTGACCATGCATATTCTACAACTCCAGCCACCTGCCACCACTTCTTTCCTGACCTCTCATTGCACAGCCCCACAGATAATCTGCAGCATGAAGGCTGGCTTTTTAGGCCTTCCACAATGCACTGAAATTACCTGACAAGCAGAGCTCAGTATGGAGTTGCTCTCTACACAGAATCACAGAATGCTATGGGGTTGGAAGGGACCTCTGGAGATCATCTAGTCCAACCCCTCTGCCAAAGCAGGTCCACCCAGAGCAGGTCCCACAGGAACGTGTCCAGGTGGGTTTGAATGTCTCCAGAGAAGGAGACTCCACCACCTCTCTGGGCAGCTTCTTCCAGGGCTCTGCCACCCTCAAAGGAAAGAAGTTCCTCCTCATGTTTAGGTGGAACTTCTTATGTTCAAGTTTGTGCCCATTTCCTCTTGTCCTGTCCCTGGGCACCACTGAGAGAAGACTGGCCCCATCCTCCTGACACCCACCCTTGAAGTATTTATAGGCGTTGATCAGAAACACACTGAAGAGAATAATAAATGATTAGATCTGTCCTCTATGGCTGTCTGTCAGTCAGTCCTTGGCAGTAACTTACATGCTCATGGACCGTTTGAGAGAGAAGACAAGGTGATCTTTCAAAGGTATAAAGTTTGTGTCAGGTTTTGTGAGTAGCAGGGATCAAGTAGACGAATCTCAAGAAAGCCTGCAGTGAATTCAGCTGTTATTTGTTCTGCTGACCTGGTCTCCCAAAACACATGTCCTAGACACAAGTAGCCTGGAGCCTACCACCCAGCAGATGTTACTTCTTCCCCAGTTGTCACTTCGGAGAGATGTAATGCAGCTGGAGAATGGGAACTGGGGGGCATTGGAGGGTGTGGGGGCAGGCACAAGGAAGTTAGAATTACTGCTATGGAAGATTAAGGAGAGTGGACACAAATTTACAAGACAGATTTCTGCTGTTTCTACTGTAACATTCAACCGAGTTTGTGCTTGGTGCTCAGTGTAACCTGAACAAGAGAGGAATTCGACTCTAGCTGAAACCCTCACCTATGATTTCTGATAACAGCATGTGTCTACAAGGCAAGAAATCTTTCAACAAATATAGAACACGTATTAGCCTGTGGCAGATGTTACACAAGTCCAGATCCTTTTGGCATGAATATTCTCAAGAATATTCTGGGCTCACATAGGTTACAGAAAGGTCATCCTGCACATTCTAGCGTGGACGCTCACACAGATTTAAAAAAACCATTTCTTACCAACGATCATGTGGTTGCAGACATCGCAGAAGGTGGGTTTTTTGAAGATGTGCTCCTGGAAGATGTGAGCCTTGTTGTTTTCTGGCAGCTGCTGGGCTCTGGTGGGGGAGGACGCCTGGCTCTCTGAGCTGGGGAGCTGCCCAGTGCTTGTGCTCACCTCGGGCATCAAGTCTACTTGCAGTTTCACATCGCTATTAGTCCTCTGGAAGAAATTGTCTGCACTTTTACTCCGCAAGCTTTTGGTCTTGAAGGAGAGTGATCGTTTCAGTTTCTGTAGCTGCAATAAATAAGCCAGTTACAATTACTGCCTTTTTCCTCTTCAACAGCATGGCAAGGCTCCTGCTTTTGGGGTGTGCTGTTGACAAGTGAACCTCTGCACTGCTGGCAGACCTTGAACCACCTGAACAATAAAATTCACTTTAGAATTTAAACCAGCAATTTCAGAGCAAAGAAAACAGATCCCAATCAGAAAATAAACCACTCTACGTATGCCTTCTGACAGACAATAAACTTGATAGCCCTAATGAATGCTTCTATTGGGCTTTTCTCTCAGGTATGACAGCAAAGATAGTTGTATGAATTGGATAATATATCCTTTGTATTCAAGCATGAGAAAACTTCTAAAGCAAGTATTATTCATCCTCGCATGGTCCTTATGCAGCCTGTAAAGCCATTTCAGGAACAGCTGTTAAACAGCAGTACTACAAGAGTGAATTCAGTAAATATATTTGATACATTTAAATTTCTTGAGTTTGGCAGAAACAGAGATTATACGCAGTTTTGACTGAGAAATTCTTGTTTTCTTTTCTTTTTTTTTTAAAGGAAAGAAGTCTAAGGAGCAGTAACAGCATAATTAATAGCCAATTGATAGTTAATGCATTAATTAATACTAGTTAACACACATCCACATACATTCTTGCATGTTGTGCTGCATTGTCAGGCTATTAAGCACCACAATAAGGCATTATTAACTTACACCTGCTTTACCTGTAAACTGTCTTGCACCTTATCAGAGCTCCTCTCATCCTTCCCCGCCAAATTTTACATAAGGCTGAGAAGGGCATTGGGTGAGGTCCAGAAGCTGTCAAGCTACACAAATTTGCAGGTTTGTCACTTCCAACGGCCCCCAAGTAGAGTTTGGGTAAAAGGAAAGCCGGCTCCGTGCCCACTTCATATTCGCTGCCTCTGAAGTGTTAACACCTCCGCCTCACCTTTCGCTCAGCATTATTCCAACCACTGCAAAATCATTTCAATCACTCTGCTGCAATTCTCTGGACGGATGGGATGGAACAATTGACATTTTCCATGCCGCTCAGGCTGCCTGTGGTAACCAGCAGGAACGCTTTTATATTAGAAACTGTTTATGTCAGAAGTAATGATGATCAGGAATCATAATTCACACTAATCTAAAGGGAAGGAGTTTGTATATTTTCCCAAAAAAGCGTGGCACCGGTCTGTCATACTGACTTAGTGGCCTCAGAGCACTCGCTCTCCCCAGCTTGTGTTTCGGATCCATCAGGATGCAGCTGAAAGCAAGCTGTTGGAGAGGAGCCTCAAGGCGTCCCGGGGGGAAGCTTCTCTTCTACCTTCAGAGACAGGCAGCTTGTTCTTGGAGAAGGGAGACACTCCAGCTCTCTCTTCCCCACCTTTCATAACAAACTCCCAGAGTCCAGTAAACAAGTAAAGAGCTGCCATTGCCTCCAGTTAACAGCGTTTGGGGTTGCTGCAAGGGAGCAAACTGCATTCTGCTCCCTGAGCTGCTTCTTCTCAGAGGCTTTGGGAGCAGGGAGGGATCAGAGCCAGGGACCCATCCCACATGCACCACTCTCCCCCATGACTCTCTCTGGATTTCAGAGAGAAGCCCTGTATCCAAAGCGAGGAAATACCTGTTTGCAAGGAACTCTCAGCCTCTGGGGGAATGTGTAAATAAGAGCAATTAAATGCCAAATATCAGGTAAGAGCAGTTTCTGGTTTCTGAAGCTTAAGTCATGGACTAGCTGAGCCCCAAACTCACTGTACAACAAACAGCACCAACAAACTGTGAGATCTTCCCTCTTCTGCTTGGATGTTAAAGTCACCGGCTCCTGAAATCACTGAGGTTACCGAGTGCTGAGATTACTTCATCTGCCCAGTAACAGGCAATGGAACTCAGCAATAATTCACGCCCCCCCGCTCCTGAAATACTTCTCACTGAAGTCAGACCTAATTAGTGTAGCAAAACACAGAGAATTACAACACCACAAGGTGACTGAAATGGCGTTCATTATTGATTTGCCATCCATTTCTACAGTGCCACATGAAGTTAATTAAATTTCAAAACACTGCTTCTGCCACAGAAGGGAGACTAAGCTGAGCGATAACACTATTTGTTTTATCATGAAACAACTGTCCTGCTAGTTTGGACAATGCATGCAGCATATTTTAAGGAGATCTGCATTGACTATCCTTGTCCTGCTCTCCTATGGACAGTCGTTTGCAGGTCGAGGGATGTACCAGCAGCCCTTCCTCCCCCAGGTGGAAAAGTCAACAGGTTTCCAAAGAAGGAGAAACTATGGCTACGCCTGTCCAAACAAACCTATTTGTTTGCACTAAGGTGAGCATTCAGACTCCATCCAGCCACTTGTTCAGAGGAGGACACACACTCAAGAATGAGTTGACCAAGTTTGGTAGGCGCCTCTGTACAAGCTAATAGTCCTCTCTGAGATTCCTTGAGAACCGTCCTGTGTTAATGTGGTTAAACGATTTCCAGACAAGGTAAGTATCCTTGTTCTTACTCAAATGTGGATTTCATACTCATTTGGATTCAGGCTGGAAGACACCTACATTTTTGGCTTGCATTGTGTACCTAAAACATCAATCAGAATCCCAGAATGCTATGGGGTTGGAAGGGACCTCTGGAGATCATCTAGTTCAACCCCCCCTTGGCCAAAGCAGGTCCACCCAGAGCAGGTCCCACAGGAACGTGTCCAGGTGGGGTTTGAATGTCTCCAGAGAAGGAGACTCCACCACCTCCCTGGGCAGCCTGTTCCAGGGCTCTGCCACCCTCACAGGAAAGAAGTCCCTCCTCATGTTTAGATGGAACTTCTTAATGAAAGTCTGCAGCTATTCTATCCCAAATAGGCTATGTGCGTACAGAAACAACTAAGCAAAATTGCAGAACACAGTCAATGTTTAGCATCTTGCACAGCTAATTACACACATTGCTCAGCACTTTTCAAAAGTACTTCTCAGATCAGAGTGTTTTACACCCATCTTCTGTAAGCGAGAGTATACAGGGCAATAGAAGATTGGCATCAGGGTTTTAAAATTTGATCTGAATTTCCTTTCTCATAATAGGCCCATGAGAGAATTTGAAATAGGGTACTGGTATGTGATTGTTTACTCGGGAAAAGCTGGCCCAAGCGAGGACAAGGGCAGGCTGCTATACAAATGGTATACATTATAAAACCATAAAAGCCTAAGTGATTATTTTGCTGCAGTGAGCATCACTTTCCCTACCTCAAATAACAACGTCTCCTCATTTTTAAGTTTGCTCTGGCTCAGCCCCAGTTCTTTTATTGGAGGATTTCAAATATAATTAAATAGAGGCATGTAATATATGCCTGATTTCGATCTGCCACAAACTGATTTAATGCACTTGTGATGCCATAGGCTTCTGATAGAGCTACTATAGCATTCACCTGAGGTGGGAATCAGCTCTATCAATAGAGAGGAAAGTATGCAAATTTTATTATTCATAACTTATTTCTGCAGAATTAATGAGTCCAAAGTTGAATCTTAGGAAGAAACACTACCAAACTTTGGAAAAACCTGCAACTAGGGTTGTTCCGCACTTGATACTTCAACGCTTCAGTGAAAAATCATGTATTGGGATGAAAGAAAACCCCTACACCAAGCACAAAAAGGCTTTAATAAACATGTTGGAGATGAATTTCCTAAGCCTTTCACATTGTCTCCTCTGCAAGGGAGATTACAAATTAGCTTTCATTTAAATAAAAACAAATATTAAATTCTCACAAGCACAAGAGCTCTTCCAGGCTCACGATAGCATCACGATAATTCGCAACATTGACACTTCAGAAACATGAACCCTTGATATCAAATCCAGGATGTTCCTGTGGCCTGAAATTAGAGTCAGGGAGAAAAGTTTGTCTCTCGTTAAAAGCATTTTATCGGTCACACAGACTTTCAGTGACTGCACGTACTACCCCGCAGGCAAGGTACAGATAAGCGCCAGAGCTAAACCTCAGAGCACGATTAACTGTTTGGTTGGTTTTTTTCCCAGTATCATCCAGCACAATCTCCATCTTCCTCAGAGTTACTGGATGTTCAAGCTTCAAGGGATCAGAAAGCTCTGACAAACGGCAGCTTATCAGCACCTCCTCTGTTCCTAATTCCCCTATACCACACCACTTTTGCTGCTGTAACCAAAAAAGAGGAGGCAGCAGGACAGCTATTGAAATTCACTCCTAGTGTTAACAAGGGGCCGCTGCTTTTGATGTGAATGGGAATTGCACCTGCCCTCACTAAGGCTTTATTTGACTTAAGCACTGAAATCACACAACTCCGTTCTACAATTTTGGTTTAAGAACTTCCCATGGAAGTTGGGAAGATGTCAGCGATTTGAACTGTTTTATAATCCCTAGCTTTGCAACTACAAAAGATAATCGTCCATCCTGCAAAGAGTAATTTATTCAGCCTCCTAACTGCTCCTTGATATCTAGAAGCTCTTTTTCCCTTGCCTCTGCAGCTTGCCTACATTAGCAGTCACTGTGGCTTAGCAGGAGCGAATGTAGAGAACGAAACAGGGGTTGTGGAGGACCCAGTGTACACACCGGTTCCATTAGGTGCACACCTGAAGCAGAAGCAAACCCCCAAGTGATGCAGTCTGTGCTCCCTGCACCGCAACAGGGACCAAAGTGGGGTGAGCACCAAAGACTGGAGATTTGCTTTGAAACCATACGCCTAAGTCAAACTAAAACACTAAGATAAGCAGTCCCCCATGACATCACCATTTCTATAGCATGACTTCTTCATCACACCTTCTCACCATTCAAAGCTCAGGGAAAGCCTCACTCCTTCCACACCCGACACACTAATGCTTCATTCCCCTTCCTGAAGCTCCCTGCTTAGTGATCTCGGTGTGAATGGTGGCTACCAGGAGGATAAAACTGCTTATTATATTACATTACATCGTATTAGTTTGCTTGGGCCATCACCTTTGGCTTTCAGAGCAACCCTCATGGAGCCTGACCACATCGGCTTATTTTCCAACGTGCTTGGTCCTGTCCCCTTCTCAGCCACTGCGAACCACCCTCGCCAGCGGCAGGGGCTCCTGCGCAGCGTGGGGCCAAAGGGAGATTATTTTTGTATGGTTCCACTCCTAACTATCTTACAAGAGAAATGAACAAATGAACGGGGCTTATCAACTTTATCACAGAATCACATGGGGTTGGAAGGGACCTCTGGAGATCATCTAGTCCAACCCCTCTGCCAGAGCAGGTCCCACAGGAACGTGTCCAGGTGGGGTTTGAATGTCTCCAGAGAAGGAGACTCCACCACCTCCCTGGGCAGCCTCTGCCAGGGCTCTGCCACCCTCACAGTGAAGAAGTTCCTTGTCATGTTTAGATGGAACTTCTTATGTTCAAGTTTGTGCCCATTTCCTCTTGTCCTGTCCCTGGGCACCACTGAAAAAAGACTGGCCCCATCCTCCTGACACCCACCCTTTAAGAATTTATAGGCGTTGATCAGATCCCCCCTCAGCCTTCTCTTCTCCAGACTAAAAAGACCCAAGTCCCTCAGCCTCTCCCCATAAGAGAGATGCTCCAGGCCCCTCATCATCCTTGTAGCCTCTGCTGTCCCCTCTCCAGCAGTTCCCTGTCCTTCTGGAACTGGGGAGCCCAGAACTGGACCCAGTGCTCCAGATGGGGCCTCCCCAGGGCAGAGCAGAGGGGGAGGATGACCTCCCTCCACCTGCTGGTCACACTCTTCCTGATGCTGTACTTTACCGACAGACCATATAACCAAGTCCTCATTTTCAGACATCATCCATCTGCTCTATTGCTACTGTGCTAGCAGTAAAAATTGAAAATAATAAAAAAAAATATATTGCTTGCTCTTCTCTATTCCTTTCTTTACACTAGCATTAACAATATCATTAGATGGATTACCAGTAATACAGGGTATTAACAGTGTTGAAATGAACCGCCGAGCCAGTTTGGTTCCTGCAATTCTTATAAAACATACTGATTTTGTTTAGCTATGCAGACTGAAAATGCTCTGTCAGCAGATTTCACTCTGCTGTGAGATAAACATCCACCTTCTGTGAGGAATCATTTCTTATTCCTCTCAGCTTCTGAGGGAAAGTTTCCAAATTATTTCATTCTCCCATCACTATAAAAGAAGGACGTAAACGTATAGTGCCCAGATGACGTTGTGCCGATTCACTAGAGAGTATGTCAGGTACGTGGGATATTACCAAAAGGGATTCAGACCAAAAGCTTTTCAATAAGGGAAAATAAAAAAAAAAAAGTCTTGATGAATGGCATCTATTCTACTGAGTATGGTCCGTTTTCTGGGTCAAGGAGCATTCAATTTGTATTAGCAACCCTCCGAACATACTTCAGATGTTAACGAGATTTGCTGAAGGACGGGACGTTACCGGAGAGTAAGCCAGCCTGGCGGCGTTGCTGGGCTTCAGCTGGTTGTGCTGATTAAAAGCAAACAAGGAACCAGCTCAAACAGAAGTGCTTACTTTTTGTGAACACGAAGGCTAATGATTTTCTTTGTAAAATGGAGGGATACAAAAGTGAGTGATTTTTGAGCACAGACAAGGGGTTTTTGTTTTGTTTTTGTTTTTTTTTTTTTCTGGATTTAATTTGAAAATGCACTGCCTTGGCATTTTAATGAGCAAAAATAAGATTATGACATGCCCAAAGCCAGTATGCAACTTCATGAATAATATGTGTGTTTGCCTGCTGATGAGAGAAGTACCATGTCTTACAGAATTAACAAGATAAGAGGATATTTCAAACACTTAAGGGGTTGGTACTGTTTATTGGCAAAGCATCTGTGATGAAATTTGTGAGCAAAGCCGATTCCTTTTCTACCTTCTTCTTCCTAAATAATAAATAGTACAAATACTCCACGTGTACAAATTGAATTAGCTAAACTGACTTCAATTGTAGCTGATTTATACAGTCTGAGAATCTGGCCCTATCATGGATTTGTGTCTGCCCAAGCCAGCTTTCTCAGAAGCTGTATCCTTTTAGTCTGCTACAAAGAGGGGGTGCTCATTATTGCAGAACCCGCTACGTATTATATTTGTGTGTTTTCCCAAACAGATTGCATAGCTGGCATTAGAACAAATATGTTTGTTATTGTTGCAAAAAATAAATACATCTAACTGTCTGCTTGAATACCGTATTGGAATAGTCAAAGGGGAGACATTTAATGTAGTATCTAACACTAATATTGTTGGTGATTTATTTGGTACCTCCAACTACTCTGGTTGGCTCTTGCTGCTCTGATTGGCATCCTCAGATTCTCCTCCCCGCCCTACACTGTTTTTGAAACCCACTTGCTGATCCTCAAGCCTATTCAGGATATAAACCTTTTCAGGCAGGGCTCTTTCTGTGATTTTGTTTCGCACGCAGAGTCCTAACTACAACAAAACGCTCTGATTGGCACGTCAGATCCTAACAGCAAAAATCCCTGAGAGAGCCTCAGGGTTTGAAAGCATAAAGTCTGAAGGGATGCTCAGTTGTCACCGCTCCCACAAATGTCACCGTGAATCACGTATTCTCAGCCCTCTCCTAATGTACAACATCCTTGGCAGCTGTGCGTTTGCCTCTCTAATTGGCAAGACCTCTAAATTATCAAGAGGCACAGTCTGCATGTGCAGCCAAACCGTGAGTTGGCTTAGCAGATCTGTTCGTTCCCTACGACTCTTTGGTTCGGTTTAAACCAAGTTGAAAAATTCATCTAGTTCCCAACAATTCCTCCCGCAGCTCTTTTCAAATTATCCTATAGTTTTGGGTACGTCTTCCTCTAATATTGCAAGGAACCAAGAACAGCAAATAGGTGAGACAAACGTGAAACAAAGTGCTGAAAGTTTCAAGGCCTGAAAATATGAAAAAGTCTCCTTTTTGCTCCAAATACCTTTACAGATCTTCAAAACCGAGCATAAGATGCGACAGGACAAATAAGGCAGCCCAGGGAGCGACCAATTTAAGGAAAAACAAACAAATTAGTAACTATAACAACTGCTATCAAATCTCAGGGAAATCCTTTTTTTGGTCTCCATTATGTTCAGAACTGTCTACTTAGTCTTAAGGCATAAAAAGGACGAGATATTCTGCAATTGTGACTTACCCTGAGCTTGTATTGCCTTCCCTACCAAATATATTTTCATATTAACTTTAAAAGACTCACTGTCATTTAAATAGTTCAAAACAGTTTGTAAAAAGGAGGAAACGTATGCAAAATAAATATGATACTTGCATGCATGTCAAATCCAGACAATTTTAAGGCTTTTTAGTCAAAAACTACGTAGAATCCCTCCCCCACCTTTAATAAATTTATTTATTTAGCCAAAACTTTCAAATTTTGTATCTAAGGGAATTTTTGCTGGTGTGTTTTTGAACAGCCCTATTTTGGTGTATTCCTCTCTTTTCATTTAATCAAGCTATATTAGGAAGAGTAATCTAGAAAGAAAAGACTGCATATTACATTTCCCTTCCCGAGAGATCTAGTCTCTATTAGTATTTCTTCCGACTTCTTAACAGGTTTGATTCAAGTTTAGTTTAGGGAACATGCTTGCAATATCACTCAGCCACGGTTTGTGCTCAGCCTGCTTCTAGCACAGAGGAAAACCAGCCAATCTTCCTCAAATTTGCAGCATTCCAAGCTAACAGCTCACAAGATCTTTCAGAGAAGCTTTACTGTAGGTTTGTGAAGTTTATCATCCGATTCATGAAGATCAGTTTAAGGATCCCAAGGTAAAATCTGCTGGGTTCACTGGGTTGAGCTTAATGATCGTCAATTCTTCCTCCTTTGTGAACATGTGCATAAATCAAACCACATCACAAATCTAACTAAGCAACGCTTCAGCCATGTCCAAAGCCTGTTGCTTGTTTTATATCGGGGTTGGAAAATGTTTTGTCCCTCTGAACCCGCCTCATCTAGCAAAAGAAGCGCTGCTGCTCCTCTTGGGAGCTGAGGGAAAGACTACAAATCCCAGATTTATATCCAGGATTATATTCTCCCAGTTGCTAAACAGCCGTTCCAACACGGGTGGCACCAGCTGTGGGAGAGCTTTTATAATTGAGGCTATGAAAGGTGGCTGGTGGAATAACCAGCTACAAACCTCTGTGTGGCTCCTGTCTCTCTTTCATGGTCTGGCAATCGAATTGTCCCCAGTCTTTCCTCCAGAAACCAACCAGAAAGCTCATGAAGAGAGCAAGAGGTGGTTAGGAACAGTCCTTCCATTATCTTTAAATCTCCCTGCACTTTTAGTTTTAAGACAGGTATGTGTTTACAACATCTTGTTTTGTACTTTGGGTTTCACCTCAGGCATCTGGTTGCTAAGCAGCAGGTCATCTCCATACTTCGTCCTCATTAGGATGAGGCACACGTGGTTATCTCTTGCTTCTTGACAGAAAGAATTTGGACTGTTATCTCCAAGGTCCCTTCTGGGAATCCCCCATTTTGCTGTCCTGTTTGGGTATCTCGTTTCCATTTCAGCTTCTAAATGGAACAGTGATTTCTCTTTGGTAACTCCCGATTTAGTCATTTACTAATCTTTGCTGCGGTGGAAGAGGCACAACAAAATTTAGAGATTAAAAGGCTGGATTTCAGAGTAATGTAAATCCAGGGAGCCCTGCCGAGGTGAAGGAAGCTACACTGGTATCTACCTGCTGAGAGTCTTCAAGAATAATAATAACAGGGCCTGAGTTTTGCTCCTTTTCCTTCTCATGAATAATCTGCAGTGAAAGTGATTGCAAATGTGAGGTTAATCATCCTTGATTGTATCTCGTGTCTGTCCATCTATGAAGCGTGCATCATTACGCTCCGCTATTGATCTTGTGAGAAATTAAAGCTCAACACAACTCCCTCGGACCTTTAAAAAACCCCCAAGTCTTCTGCTAAAAAGTGCTGGTCTACCTACAGCAAAAATCTCCACTAATTTATTTTACCCATTTGCTTTTTCCTTTTTTTTTTCTTTTTTTTTTTTCTTTTAGCAGAGCTGTTTTATAATCCTTTAAATGGTAGTATGTGTCTTGAAGCAAATATGGAAATACATCTGGCAGGGAGGTTGATACTAACTGAGGGCAAATTAACATCAGCCCCAGATCCCACATACCGTATAATCGCATTTGTACTGTCTTAAAGCAAAAAGGAAGAATGAGATCTACTGGGAGTTGTTACAGTTAATATTCTGCCAGTGTTTCCACTCGTACTTGTAGGGTTCCAAACTTATGCCGTTAAAATTGCTTTGCAATGAAAACATGTAAGTGCTCAGCTCTACAACAACGTTATTGTCACTGGGCCAAAATCCTAAGGTCTTTGCTTACTGCTAACTCCCGCTGACTTCAGCGAGCGTGTTTCCCCAGTAAAGGCTTGGGGTTGGGCTGGGTTGTGGGGCTTTTGTGTTTTGTTTTGAAACAAAACTTTTTTTTCACTCTTTTACACCACGCATTAAAACCAAAGGCTTCCGGCACGCAGCGTGAAAAAACACCCGGCCGCATTTGGCATCCTGTTATCTGGCTGACTTTATTCAACCCTTCTCCTCTTGTTTTTCAAACCATCTCTGTCAATCTGCTCCTCCACAACCAAATATAGAGGGATACAGGAGGACACCTATGCTTCTCTCTTCTTATGTCTTTCCTAGGCACTTGTTTCAAATTCATACTTGCTGTGAATTAAGGCTGCCCAAACTTCTTCCTTAGCTCCTCTGAGATGATGCTACCTCATTTTCCGGTCAAAGAAAGAACTAGAACAGCAATGCCAGGATTTGGGTACTACTTTTTAAGCCTATTGGCTTAGAAAAAAAATTATCCCCCAAACATAGATATTTTGGCTTATTTGATCCCCCGGGTTTCTGCACTCCCTTTTTAGCTGCCTGTTCACAAACAGAGATTCAGATACGAATTTTAGAACTTGTTTCCACTTTTCCATTTCTTCTCAGGGGGAAGATGGGGTTAGGAACTTGTGCCTCACAGAATATTCCTGGTGTTTGTTGGCTGACCTGCAATTTTTCTTTTCCACGCTTCACCCGATTTTTGCAACCTGGTAGCAAATTTGCTGCCTTCCACCTTCTTTTTATCCCTCCCTAAGACTGCTGTCCCATCCCGTGAAATCTGTTTCTTGTCAGCCACTCTGGAGGCCGGGGTGTGTGGCCACTTTGGCACTGACACAACAAGTCCAACAGCAGCCTTATGGCCCTGGGGCAGATCCATGTTGCTGCCCTGGCACCACTCTGGCCTGAAGCCCTGGATCTGGGGGAAAAGCGGACAGCACAGGTCAAACAAAGCTAGTTAATTCCTCTGGGCATCTCCACGCTTCACCTGAGCACCCACTGTGTTTCCTTCATATTGTATCTCCGGTTATAAAGTCCTACCGCAGCTACCAGATACGTGATATGCCAATTAAAATTTTTTCCTACCTCAATAACATCTTCCCTGTTGTTTGTTCTGCATCCAGTTATCTTACTGTCCACCACGGCAGAGATCTGTTTATTTGCAGATCCAGTCCAGATACGGCACATTTTTCATTAAAGCTCTTCTCAAAGTGCATCTTAGGGCATGCATTTTTCCCTTTCAACACATCTACTCTAGTTGTATTCTAATTTTCAAAAAATACGTCCAAACCATTTGGGGGAAAACTACGCCTGTAGTACCAGTTTCCAAGGAACCTGTTACGAGTACAGAAAGTTTCCATCTCAATCTGTCTTTTGTCTTCTTGTTGTTACATGTTAGTCATGCCCAGAAAGAAATGCATTCAGTGTCCTACGTAAAGAATAGGCCAACTCTCCACAGGAAAAATCTGTTTAACTTAATGATGATATTGTCATATATGAGACATGCAGTTACTTGGCAGCTTATGGAGACGTCTGAAGGCCTAAACACTGCTTCAAGAAGTCGGCAATGTAAATACATATATCTGGAGATGTTAATTAGCAAGAGTTGTTATGGATGAGATTTATCATACATCTTTGACTCCTTTTTGCCTCAGGCTAATCCATTGCTTTTGTATTTTTCCTAAACCTCCAAGCTGCTGAACATCTTTAGCCAGCTATTGTTTCAAGATCAGCCCTGCAAAACAAAACCATTTTATTTTCATTCTCACCAGCTGCACAACTTTCCTCCTCAAATTACCTCTATCAAAGTTCCAAGATGAAAATGACTGTCTGAACTGCAAAAATGTGTTTTTATACTGAGATAGCTAGCTACATGTAAAAAGATAGTTTCATACAGAATACTGCAAACAGAAAGGCAGAGAATTTTGGACTATAACTATTTCTGAATGTTAAAATAGATTTTTTTAAAAATCCTTCAGACTCCTCTAACGTTAAACCGTTGCTAATGAAAACCTGCACACAAACATCTAATAAAAAAGAAAAAGAAAAAAGCTTGCAACACTGTCATAAGGTTGTGCTCACCCAATAAACGAAGCATATCCAAATTTCATATTTTTGGTGTTGAGACAGAAAAGAGCAATTGGTACTGACATAAGATACCAACAGCTTTAACAGGAGCTACTTATTTGATAGGAAAGTGAAGGATCTTAAACCAGTAAAGCGCTGTGATGCCTTATCTGACAAGAATAATAGCAGCGACTTCAGCAGGAGCGGCGTATCGCACGGGGCTGCACGTGGGATTCGGGCAGGCAGGAGAGCAGGGGAATACAAGAAGGAAGAGGAAAGGAGAGTGAAGTTAGGGCAGAGGCAGTTTTAAAGAATGTGCATATTAATGCTGTGTAAGAGAGGGAATTTCCATGAAGTGCTTCACTTTATTCTACTGCCGGAGTAGGTACAATCCTTGGTATCAGCAGACTAGTCCTGACCTAAGAGTGTGACATATTACAGCAGGAATCAGAGCTGCTGACCGCTGCTAAACTGAAGAGCAAATGCGGTGGTAACTTCTGAGATTTATATCCATTTTCTCCTGTCAGCTGGTGTGGGTTTTTTTTAATACGCAGTCGTGGCTATGAGTACGACTGTGCTGGAGGGATGATAACTCATGGAAAGGAGATTTTTTTTCTGGAACTCGGCAGCTGGTAGTAAAGACCAAATGACGTTACCTCTATTGCTACTTGTATTTATTGCAGTGTGTCCCCTACAGTGCCAGAAAAAATAGGTTCGTTTTCTCATCTTGTTTAAAAAAGGTCTGACCTTTTCTTTACCAGGCCGAGTGGCTACTTCTTATGGCCAGCATCTAGTCGTAGCCGAGCTCTCCTCAGAGGCAGATCATGCTGTTAGGATTTTTGTTTTAAGGCTTGGCTGTCATTTTTTGAACCTTTGTGAAATGCTTTTAATTTATCTACAATCTAGCAGGATTCAAGAAGGTCTGTTACAGCTGTTGACATTCATTTAAGCTTTGATAATCTCTAAAGAATCATTTTTCCAGAGCGTTTTTCTTGGATAGTCCTAAAAAAGCCAGTGCTGTCGAAGCACAGAATTGCAGTCCAGGGAAGTCTGTGGGAGCTCAAGCTTCTGGGGAGGCAGGAGCTCAAAAGCCCCCCGCTGACAGCGCAGTTGAAGAGGGATCTCCTGAGTTGCATCGGTCTTCAACTACTTACTCAGAAAGGAGGACACTAAGATGACAGGGGAGGCTAAGAAGAGGGCTTCATTTCTTCTGCATAAGGAACATAATTTCTATTACCTAGGTCTTAAGTTTATGTATAGGTTCCTACATAAACATATAATGAAAACATGAGGCTACATCAAGAGATAAATAGGCATCCACGAGCACGGAACAGACCACTAACACCAGACAATTCAAGGAAACTAAGATGCAACTTAAGGCATTTCTTTTTGAATTAAGTAAGCACAGCTTGGGTACAGGTGAAAGTGCAAACTATAGGGTTTGGTTTTTTTCCAAGAATACTTATGGCAGGAGTGCCAGCATCCACACAGTGTTTATAAAAGGTCCCTCCCCCTCACAGAAGAACCACCATCCATTTTCTTAACAGGAATCTTTAAACTTGGCTAAGCTTGGAAACCTGTAAGTTTTCCCTGTAAAGACAAAGCTTGCATTGGCTCGTTGTATCAGAGAGGCTGGTCCTGGATTAAAGCATTTGAGTGAGAGCAGGAACACAGAGGAAAGAAAGAGAGAAACACTGAAAGGCAGAGAGCGAGTGGGTGAGCTAGCAAAAAAGTTAACTGTTAGTCTGGATCTTTAACAGCCAGCAGGATGAAGTCCATTTGTCATTACGACTAACTACAGGAGATAGATCTAACTGCTGTGAACCTGCCAAAGACTCCTGTGTGCCCATAGTTCATGAAACTGGTACATGATTCATCTTGTAGCTACAGTTTAATAGCAGCACTTCACATTTTGAAGTCTGGATAGGCTCACATTTTTCTCTCTTTTTGTCATAGGTGCATAACTTTCCATTATAGGGCTGGCTGGAAAACAGCAGTTCCACTTAGCAAAAATTTTCAAAGTTTGAAGGATTTTCTTCGCGGTTGACGTAAAAAAACAATGCAACTGTAGCTTTTCAAAATGGCTTTGAGACAGCTGTGGGCAGAAGAGGGGAAAGTCCGACAGACTAACCTGCCAGGGGAACAGACAACGGACCGGTTTTTGCCGGCAAGGTTCAAGACCTCGCTCTGACAGATTCACAGTGGTGTTCACCCTACTTAAATTCAAGCTTTTAACTCAGCTGTGGCTGCCTACCACGGTCAATGAAAAAAGGATTTCCCCTCAGAGAGGCTAATTCTGAGCACGTAAGGCAAGCTTTTCCTCTAAATCACCTTTGATAAAACAATGTCAGTCTCTGTTCCATTTATAACAATAGGGAGACTGAACTACTAACTTAATCGCCTGAAGTCGGTCTCTAATTACAGGTAGGGCCATATGATTTACCCTAGGATACATTTTTCTACTCTTTTGACTTGAAATTTCATCTGCGACCAGGGAAACCAGAGGTTTTGACCAAAAAACCCCCAACAAAACCGCACTCGAGAAGCATGCATTTCACTGGAATTTACGTTAGCAGAAACATTTGGCAAATCATTAGAAGTCACTTTATGTTTACTTGTAAATAATTCCTTAGATAATTTGAGTTGAAAGAGAATGTGTGAACAGAAGGGAGAAATGAGCTGGACGCATTTATAAATGCTATAAATAAGTACACTAAGAGGTACAACAAAAATTGTATATGCTGGGTCTTCGAGTTGATTGATCTGGTTGACAACGTAACAGTAGGAGCAGTTTAAAAACACATGTGAACCTGAACATCTTAACAACTGGATCCTCAATTTAACTGTACAAAAGCCAGCGGCACTCTGCCAGGTTTACCATGTTGAAGTTTGCCTGGTGTATTGTGATTACTTGTGAGGACAGAGATACCCCCGTCCAAAGCGTATGCACAATGGCAAGTCAGGCTGGTGTAAGGTTTTCAGCCTCTCAGTTCAGCCCCAAGACATTTCGGTTTTGAGAACCACTACCACAGCATTTAAATTGGCAGGGACAATGGTGGCAAATCAATAATGAATAGTACACTCATATATGTGACGTTTGAGGAGGTGACTTGTACGTGTCATGCCAGAAATCTGACTCTCGGCCAACAAGCTGACGCCTCCCTTTGCTGTGCATGAGAAGTTTTTGTAAAAACCAAGTGAAGTTAAATATTGGGGTAACGGAGACACAAGTCTGTCTCTAAGTTCATATTCAACAGCATTGGGTATCACAACCTGACTTTGCTCTCTCACCTGAGCTGTGCCTCCGCATCCTACATTTCTCTGTCTTACTTTGATGAATAAGCTAAGAAAAAAAAATATTCTAAACGTTGATTTTAATAGCTTTATGAATACCAGTTTATAGTATTTTGCTCCTTTCTGAATTAAACCTAATCATCAGTTACTACAGGCCAGCTGCATTTTGCTTTTCTATTCAGAACACTAGACTGCTAAAATGATCTTTATTAATAAAGCAGTGCATGTGTGGCATTTTAATAAAGCTTTTAAATGGCACTCAGAAACGGAGCATATTAAGTCTCCAGAAAAGAAAAGCATTCAAGTTCTTACTGTTACTCACCTAAAGGACCCTGCCTGCAATTCCATATTGAACTTGCAGCCTCCTGTGGCTGGGAAACACCTCTCTCTTACAATTATTAATGCTAGGGCATTTTTTAAGTTTCAAATTTCCCCACTGCAGCCCCTAAACTATAATGCTTTCATTTGACAGTGCTTCGCAAACTACTCTCATCAGCTAAAAACAGGTCAGGTAAGAAATGCTGACCTGGCAATGGGAAAACTTCTATGAGCGCCTAGCACTTTATGCGGAAGTACAGACATAAGGCCCATTTTTAAATAAATAAGAAGATATGGAAGCCATTTGTCATATTTAACTGCTGATGCCGAAGACACAAGAAGTCTGCTTTTCAGACATCCATTGCAAATAAGTTTTGCAGAGTTCCTGAGTTGTATTCCCTGACAAGGAGCACATACTTTATCAGTTGGTCTACTGAACCAAGGGAGTTTCCTCTAGCAGAGGTATATGTCAAAGGGAAACAAGGTCAAGTTATTTCAGTCATTCACACGTAGATTTCCTCATTTTCACAGCTGGTCCTCTTTGCTAATGAACATGCAAAGTTTGCTTCTGCTTTGGCTCGAATCTAGACGTTCACTTGCCTGGAAAAGGCCTTTTAACTTTGATTGCTCTTTTAACATTGACTAACCATTTGTCTCTGCAACCGGACATTGTGTAGGACTAAATACTGTATTAAGAATATTCAACTCATGCTCACATTAGAAAGATCAGCCCTCTGCCTGACAAACACGAGCACAAATTTACCAAATACCTTCTACCTATCAAGAGTACACAGCATGGCTCGGGTAGGCAATGGGAGAAATGCTCGTCATACAAGGAATTATCGTTTTCTATTAGGTGATTATGACTCGCTTTCATTTAAATTAAATAAAGTGTAAGGGAAAAACAAACCTCGAAGCCAAGTTTTGGATTGCAAGAGGACAGCCTTTGATTGCTCTGTTCCCTTGAAGGAATTCCAAGCCTTCAGCACTCTCAGCTCCCTAGGGATACACTTTAAACCACATCGCACTTCGGAGTGTGAGAGAGAAGGACTCAAGCCAGTGTGTCTGTCCGAAGGTATGAGGGTCTTAGTAGTGGTCTGGAAAGCAGCACAGCCGTGTAAGCAGATCATTGCATCTGCTAACGAGTGCTGTGTCTCGGAAAGTACCGATTGCTGAGGGACCCACACGATCACAGGTTGTGGAACAGCCTTGACCTTTGCTAGCCCGGAGGTATCAGGTTAGAGACATGATTCATTGATAAAGACGACTGATCAGACAGGGTCAAGTACTTGTACGTGCTTGAATGAGTGAAAAAGCATAGAATTTCTTCAGAGCAAATCTGTTAGTAATACCTGAAATAGGAAAAAAACAACGGAGCAAACAAAAAAACCACTCGGTGAATGCGTGCTCCTGGCAAACTGCATGAAAATAGTTACCTCAAAAAGAAAATTTGGAATAAGCACAGCGTCCACAAAGAATGGTGGGTAAGGGAACAAGAGAAAAAAAAGAGGAAAAAAATATAGTATGCAAATAAAACTGGAGCCTTCAAGCAGAGTTCCTTAGGCCTAAGCATGTTGTCAAGAAAAGCTGAGGGAGTGCTTGCAAAAGGTACTTAAGGAAACGTCAATGGATCGATTCAGGCTAGGGGAAGCTAAAGAAGCAGGAGGCTGTGGTACAGTAAGGATGAGATAAAAGGCTGGCTCAGAATTTAACAAACGCTTCTTCTTACTTTCTTCCCATAACAATGATCCTGGGGCAAAATAATAGGAATAATAGGAGAGAGGCTGCAGAAATGGATGGCATGATATTAAAAAAGCAGTTCAATGTGCCTGCTGAGGTGAAAGGGAGAAAAGAAACCATTTAATCTCCATTATAAAATTTACTTTGGAAGTCAGGGAACAAGTTTTCTTAACAAGCTTTGTCAAGCCAGGAATGATACAGAGTAAAATAGAAGTCTTTTTCAAGAGGTGGGAAAAGCTACCCCAGCAAATACAGATTTGTAGATCTGACTATGCAACCAAAAGGGAATTTATTAGACTGAAAAGGAGGGAAGTGGTGAAGAAATTTTAAGTAAAGTTCAATGGAAGATGGCTACTGTTGAAAGGAGAAATACTACGTTGAAAGAAGGTTGTTGGTAGAGTTCTTCAAAGAACAGCACTGGCCTAATTTAAGGGTCAGTCTTGCTCTCTGTATTTTTATTATTGAATTTGATGCAAAGATTAGGCACATCATAAGGTCATTTCCCTCTGACATGGAGTTGGAGGCATTGTCAAAACTGAGGAGGCCTGGGGCTTGAGGAATGCAGTCACGGAAAGGTGAGGAAGTTCAACCATGGAAATGCAAGCTTGTGCACCTGATCCAAACCACTTTAGATGAGGACAGACAAATCTATCCCAGATCCACTGGAAATTACAGAGAAATAGAACGGCAATCTCTGGCTGACCAAGGGGTGAGTAGGAGGCAGAAAGAGTATGCAGTAATGACCTTAACAGATATCAGAAGCATGGTTTCTAGGAAGGTTAGTGAAGCATTAGTGATACTGTGCAAGATCTCTTGTAGAATACCATGTGCAAATTCAGGCACCCTTTTTCAAGAAAGATTATTCAAAACTGAAACAGGTGCACAGATTTGCTACTAGAATGAGATGAAGAGGGGAGAGCTTATCTTATGTCAGCCTAACTTGTTTAGTCTGGAAAATAAAAGGTTGGGAAGAGATATAAAAGTCTATTCTTACACGATGGAAACCTGCACCAAGAATGGAAAAGATGTTTAAGCTAAAGCAACATGATCAAAATCACAATGCCACACAAGCTGGCCAGAAATAAACTTAGATTGGAATCAGATGGGAGCGAGGGGCAGAGGGCATCCCTTAGCCATTACACCATCCAGGTGTTGGGAGAGCCTTTTAAAAGTAGTGGTAAAATCTGAATTCAATAGAATTACTTTATGAAAAAGAATACGGAATCAGAGACGGAGGTGGATTTGGACTGTCTTCCAGCTTTGAAAACAACTACTTTTGTTTCAGTGAAAATTTACACTTTTTAGTAAATATTTTTTTTTACCACACCAGATTCCAGTCAAGTCATCTTCAGTTGTTGAAAGGTATTAGACATTTTCTTCATTTTGGCAAGGTAGAAAGTGTGGATAGAAGAGAATGAATTGATCACATTTCTACTTTGCCTTAGATATTTTAATGTGCCTAGGAGCTGCTCTGACATATACATCAAAGCGAAAGCAATACCAGAGTGTTTTGATCAGAAAAAGAGTAAGAAAGAGACAAAAGTCAAAATAAATGTAAATACAAGAACAAGACTGCTCAAGGAATTATTGACAGGATAGACTATTACTTTGTTGCTCTTAATGAAATCCTCCTGTACATCATTTGTTCTAACGCTTCATCAAAATACATAAAAATACTTAAGCTTATTTCTTTCCCTTAGTCCTACCTTCAGAGTATGTACTCACCATTTTATGCAGAGGCATGGAGGTAAGATTAAGAAGGAGAACCTTTTTTTATTCCCCTTTTACAGGATTTTTTTAAAGCTGTTTGGTATTCCTTTGAAGACTACAGCAGTAGTTTACATACTGGATATTTATCACTGGTGTGGAGGGTGAAACACTAACTGTACACCACACTCCCTGTCCTTTTAAAATATTAATTGATGAGTAACCATTTATGGAGCCTCATAAAGTATTAACTCTTTAAGTGGGGAAGATCTCTGCTTAACAG
Organism: Arenaria interpres; assembly: GCA_013399435.1. NCBI lineage: Eukaryota > Metazoa > Chordata > Aves > Charadriiformes > Scolopacidae > Arenaria > Arenaria interpres. The sequence goes on along the minus strand of VXAK01001631.1, from coordinate 159,775 downwards.
ACAAATCCTAGGTGATTTAAATCCCATGGAAACCTATTAAAATCCAAAGAGTTTCAAGCTGTTTACATTAGTTCAGTATCTAATATTAACACCTGGTTTTGAAACATCACGTATGCATTATTGGTCTATTGGACCAGCGGGACAGGGAAAAGTACATCCCATCTTCTTGACTGATGTGGGAATATACATTAATGAAGTCTACATCTTGAACCTCATCGCGTAATCCATTTTTTGGCTTGCTACTTTTCAGCAACTTCCATTTTACGTACTACATACGAGGTTAAACCAGTGTTTGAACAATTGTGCTACATCTCCTGAATTGCCGTCCTTGAATTTGAAGATAATGGTCTGTGTTTCCCTGAATGCTGGCCACTGGATCGTCAGTGTATGGAAGTGTCAGACTAAGACAGACTCATTTATTTTGTGAACTACCTAGTCCAGATCCTATATTTGAGTGGAGGTCTAGTTTCTTTTTTTTTTTCGTTTTTATTTTTCTGTATTCCTCTTACCTAACCGACCCGAGTGTAAGCAATTTGTTAGGCCTGTGATTTTGTGATTCAGCGGAAAATTTTGAAGCTATCACACCAAAGATGCATGACTGCAGTACATAACAATTACAGCTGGACTTTAAAAATAAAGTAGATGGAAATGGGCAAAGCTGTGGAAAAAATTGGCCTTCACAGCTATCCACTGCTATCTACAAATATGTAACTTTTACAAAACAGACTGCCTGCTAATGGCAGGGACAGGGCTTGATACCCCTTCTGGTGTGTATGAGAGAGCCTAACAGATGTTTAACATATTTGAACACTAATAGCTTGAAGATCAGCAGGGTTGACCAACCCTGCTGATAGCCGCTCAAACATTATAGATGCTAAACATTCTCCCCAACCCTAAGAATAGTAAGGGAATTTTCTAAGATGTGCTCTTATTTATGAATACCTCCAGCCTATATTGACAATACAGTGATGCCTTGACTCACACCTAAAGAAATTAGCAGATGGGCCCTTTCCTCTTCCTATAGAAATGCAAGTTAAATATAAGAAGGATAAACCAGAGTTATGTGCCAACGATGCCAAAACATAAAGAAATGTTGCCAGGTGTAGGACTTTTTTTCTTTAGGCACATATTCCTTCAAATTTTACTAAATTCCAAGGTACCTTTAAATAAGAGGCATCAGAAATATGATCTCTAATTGCTGCTACCAGATTTCTGCTTATATTGCTAAGTTAGTGATTGTACAAGTGTGCAGGGTGTCTTTGATTGCTACCACAAGGAAGACATTTTCCCTTAGGATTCATTAGCTAATGACTTCCTCTCTCTCTGAGCTGTGAATCTCCAAAAGTCTTTGACAAACTGGTCGTTGGCCTTCTTGGAAGCCAGATATGAAGGACCCAAACAGGTGGGAGCCATAACTATACACAGATGAAGGTAATCGAATTGTCAGCTGCGTGTATTTGTATGGTACCTTCCCGAAGTTATTCTCCAAGTAAACTTCAAGTACCCACTCAAGTCATACTTAGGTGTGAAGTAAATGCCTTCAAGAGCCAATAAATTAATGTAATAAATTAATTATTACTTTTGCGACATTCCTAACTGTTCAAGCTCTAGGGTTTTTAGCACAGTAGTGGTATAGATAGTGCTACAGGACGGCCCATCTATAGCGTGTTTGCTACACTTTGAACACCTATTTGAAGTTATATTAATGAGACAGTACATTGGAGGGGCTGTGTTTAAAGTACTTGAGGACAGACAACCCAAAAGACACAGTTGCTATATACAGCAATACATATACTATGCTATAGGGCAAACACGTGCTTGTAATGAACACGTAAATGGATTTGGATTTGCTCTTAGGGCCAGGGAAATGTGGTGTATTCAAAGTGTATGTGAATTTCCTCATTCTGAGCAGTTGTGCTAAAGTCCAGGTGTTAAGGCGTTCATGATGAGGAGGACATGCATGACAGCCTAGTCTTTAAGCTTCAGTATTCAGGTGTGCTCACCTTGAAATATGCTCCTAATCCGCAGGAAAAGGTGGTGGGAGGCTTTAGGATTTATTAAAGAGTGAGCTGCTTTCCTGTGACAGGGGCGTGTGACTAACACATGAGAGTCATTCTTCCAAATTTCAGCTATTTGGCAGCAGCCTGAAGTTCTGTCCCTCAAGCTCAGGCCAGTCAGGGATTGCAATATGTCCTCTGTGTCATCTTCTGAGTACACATCTTCTGGAGTGTGCTAGAGAGAACTCTTTTCTGGACTTTGGTATTGCCAAGGGACTATATGCCACAGTTGCCTACGATCACACCAGACTGGAAACAAGCTTGCCACATTAGTTCTACATTAGTTTCTCAAAATTGTTTTTCTGCTGAAATGTTTTCAAATGCACTCTGAAGGCTGCTATTATCGATGTTGTTTCTCTTCCTATATTTGGAGTCATAATAGTTTTTTGCCACAGAAACAAGTAATTGTGGGGTAATCAGATATTGTACAAACTGTTCTGCAGTAACTGCAGCAGACATGAACTTGTTAACCTATGCAAGAGAGAGTCCCTGAAGAAAGCTTAGCCCTCTGTGAATGACAGGACAGGTCCCTCAGCAAGGGACACAGATGGATAAAAGCTTGGACACACACCCTTGGCACATACTGTCATGCCGTTGTTGCAGTCTTTAGCTTTTGAAGCATATCAGTTCTCTTAGGAAAAAAAGCAATCAGCAGGAACCACATTTTGGTGAAATCATTGAGAATTTTTCTATCCTGCTATTTACTAGGACCAAAAAAAAATAATCTTATCTCATTACCCCAGTGATCACAAGGTTCTTTTGATTCCATCTACCGAAATGACAATACATCACGCTTTCTGATCATATTTCCGGTTCTAAAATGTAAATACGCAGAATATATGTTTACTAAAAATATCTGTTTGCAAGTAATGGCATTAACTGCACAGTCATAGCTTTTGCCTATTCCAGTGTATCACTTCAAATGCTCACAAGACTGGAAAAATTGATGAGAATAACACTGGATGATAAACCAGTTTGTAGTCTACTTGTTCTCTGGGCACACACGCCTAATTCCTGTTGCCATCCTTGCAAGTGCATAGATACACTAACAGCAAGAAGAACTCTACACGCAGCACTTCACTTTCTCTCAGTTTAGGATTCACGTCATAGAATCATGGAATGGTTAGAGTTGGAAGGGACCTTAAAGATCATGGAGTTCCAACCCCCCTGCCCTGGGCAGGGACACCTCCCACCAGCCCAGGTTGCTCCAAGCCCCATCCAGCCTGGCCTTGGATGTTGGTCAGGTTGTCTTGGGCACGGTGCTCCGTGACCCAGCAGGGAAGTCCCTCCAGCACCATTGTAATGAAGTGCACCCCGAGCTCCATAACCACCTGCCCAGGACCAAGTGAGGACCACAGCTGGGAGCACAGGGAGCGCACAGCCCGCCAGGCCCTGTGCACAGCCCAGCATCCATGAGGAGATGGTGCTGGCAGTGTGGCGAAGGATCCAGTTCCTTCTGGGACCTCACCTGGGGGCCGAGTTTCCCACTGGCCAACTAACAATTTAGCAGTTCCAGAGAAGTGGTATCAGGGAAGGATTTAGGTACCGATCAACCAAATCCTTTTAGAGCCTGGGATTAAACCAATAACCCATTTACTTTTCATTTTCCATTAACCAGGAAAACTGCAGCAGCGTCCCAGTAGTGCTGAATGTTGTAGAGTGAACAGTGTGTGCTATTGCTGCTGGGAGAGCTCTTTTCTTTTAAAGAGGCTGTTTTACATAGGGAATACCTTAGCTCTCCTCCTTGGAGTATAGCACCTAACAAAAAAATAATTAATCCCAAAGCCCGTGTCAGAATTGTACCCACACAGACAGATAATTTCAACTCACTCTCCAGAAACCGAGCTGTAACTGTGGAATAACGTAGCGGTCTTCCCACGTTAGACCCAGGCAGCCGCTGCCTTTAGACTGGGGCCAGCACAAACCTTCCCTGTCAAGCAGCTGTTCTGCTCATACGGTATCTCCTAAGGCTCGACCCACCTGTAACCTCCCAGGGACAAGGACCTCCCTATTTTTACGTGTTTACACAGTACATAGCATCCCTATGAAGTTCACAGGGAGATCTGTCAGGCAGTATCATAAGACCAATCGTAAGTTAGTAATAGTTAGAGAATCGCAGAACGCTATGGGGTTGGAAGGGACCTCTGGAGATCATCTAGTCCAACCCCCTGCCAAAGCAGGTCCACCCAGAGCAGGTTGCACAGGAACGTGTCCAAGCAGGGTCTGAGTGTCTCCAGAGACGATCAGTAAAAGCACATTATCCAGGTAAACTCCAAAGAACATTCATTACGTAAGGTTACTACTTTTCTCCCTTTACCTCTCTATCTTCAAAGTAACACACTGCCAGGCAGAAAAACTTTTCATACTCAAGCCAATTAAAAATTCAGAGCCATGCCATTTGAGCTGGAAGTTGGTTTTCAGTAAGGTAAATTGAACCACATTTAAAAATTAATAAATAAATAAAAGGCTGTGAGATAAAAATCCTATTCTGGGGGGTGTACATGAAGATTATCGTGCCCAAACTGTCACTTACATCCTTTTTCAACTGCTGGCTTGTTAAACAGTGAAAGTTCACTGCTGGGTCTGCCAAAAAAGGTGAGGCAGGTGAAACATCCCAAGCCCCCAGGGAAAATTCTCTTCTCTGAACCTCTGAGAAAAATCAATCTTTCCAACCATGAACAAAATCCTTTAGGTGATCTGACGCTTGGTGTGAAAATGGCTAACAACATCTACCGGCACCAGTCCTCTCCCTGAGCCCCACCACTCCCCCAGGTCCTTACTGTAATAAGGAGGAGAAAACACAAGCAAAAATCCCCAAACTCAACCATCTCAAAAGGCAGGTATTTTCCCAGCTCCCGAGTTCCCCAGGTGACAGGGAGGATTCAGAAGTAGGAGTGTCAGAGCAGGCACCGCAATCAGAGGTGGCTCATAGCACTCTACCTCTGATCCTGGCACAGGGCTCCAAATGACAATCAAAGCAACACATCTCTTTTCAAAACAAGGACAGAGGAAAACAAGAGTAAAAAGGAAAAAAAAAATATATAAAAATCTCATTCTCTGAGTACCTTTGATTCCTGGCTGGTAGTTGATGCTGGAGAGGGGGGCTGGTCTGTGCTCTCCACTTCATTCTCTTTCTCCACACTATCCACGCTGACTTCAGTCGTGCTGCTCGGAGGAATCATTTTGCCTCTAAACCACTGCTACTCTCAGGAAAAAAGCTACAGACCTTTCTCCCTTTTTTTCATTTAACGTCCTCTTTCTTCTCCGCTCTTCTGGAGCAAATGAACTCCGACCACTGGGTTTCACTACATTTGCAAGGCTAGAATTCTCTGGATTTTCTTTTTTTTTTTTTCCTTCTCCTCCTCCTCCTCCCCCTCTTTCTCCCTCCTCCCTCCCCGATGCGATTCTGCTGCGAGGGCAGTAAGTTATCGATGGCTCTGTGGGTCAGTTGTGTGCCTGCTCCTGTCTTTTTTTCCCCAATCCTCCTCCCCTCCGCCTGAAGCCCGGAGGTGTGGAGCAGAGTCGTGACCGTCAGCCCCGCGATCGGAGGGGAGTGAGCCGAAGCAGAAAGCTCCAGCCACGCACACACACGCGGGGCACCGGAGGGAGGAGTTGTATTTCTAATGCTGTGAATAGCTTTGGAGGAGCATGTGCTGTCATAGTAGTGAAATCCTGTAATGCGCGCATGCACACGCACACACACACACACACACGCACACAGAGAGAGGCAAGGCAGGGAGTATGAGGTTTGGAAGCATTTTACCTTTCAACAGGCTGGAGAAGGCAGAGTTTGAAGGGCAGGTTTCTATTCTTACAAGTCTTATCCTGAAGATGGACTCTAGAAACAGAAGAGAAAAAAATAAGCCTTCTCTTATCTTGTCCCAGAGATGATTATTTAAAATCCAAGCTACACAGTGTCTCTAAAGCTCCCACCTTGCCTTACATCCCAAACTTGCTAGTAGGTGACAGGACAGAGTCAGGGGAGAGTCACCTGTGGATCCCCATGTTCCTTGCTCCCCTCCTGCGCAGGGAAGCCCGGCTCCGAGCCATGCAGACGCAAGCAGGGTCAGCTGGAGCTCCCGCTACTGCACGCATCCTATACCTGTAGGTTGTCATAGTGATAACGCTCCATCAGGCAGCGACAGAGCAGATGCAGCCATCCAGAAGGGCCTGCTGGCTTCCCCCCGTGCTGTCATTCCTGAGGATACGGCACCCGAAGTCACGCTTGGGGCCGCAGCAGTACTGGTGGAAGGTCAGCATGACTTTGCTGGCTGGCTCAGGTTGCTTTATATTGCTCGAGTCTTTGCCTCTGATTTAAATCTGCTGCAAAGGTGCCTGTCAGCTCTCTTCCCTGCTGAATTAAGGTCCGTATTGTGAAAGGCTGAATGGAAGCGCTCCCCACCGGATACACGCTTTGCAGAGCAGAAGCCACTCCATATGGCTGCTGGAGGTGCCTCTTTCATTTAAAGAAAACAGAAAAAATGCAAGGCAAACATGTTTCCAACAAGCAATACTTACATCCTGGAAAGTGAGAAGAAAAAAAATAATTTGTCACTTAGTTGATCTGTGCTGGAGGTACAGGTGTTCGGAGGTGATTTGCTGAGGTCTGAGTCAGAGAGGAGCTTCAGTATCTTGGAGCTCTGGGAGGGGGGACCAGACTCCATTCCAGCACCATCCCTTAGAAACACAGCTGCTACCTGGGGGTGCCTTGCAGGTCCCCTCCACCTCAAATAATCCATGCTTGAAAGTGAAGACAAGTCTTCAAGACAGTAGGGGTTATACGGATGAAAGCCAGAGCAGAAACGGCCCTGCAGCCTCTGTATTCTTAATAACTATGCAGAAGCTAGGAAAAAACCTAGCTTTTCTTTCAATCTCCAGCGCATTTTTGGGACCGGTAGTTAGGCGGGGGAAAAAAGCTATATTTCTTTGAAACGGAGCATATAAGATACTGAAATCTTCAGCAGACGATAAACATGAAATGCTGCAATGCTATCTGTACAGCTACATCAGAGAGAAAATGAGCCTTAGGAGTCTGCCAGTAGGACCTATTATTTGGCCTGCAGTCACTAACGCCATTACAGAGATCAAAAAGAGAACACTGGTTGCTGTTTTGGTAGTGTCAGTGACAACTGAGATTGAAGCAAGGAAATACAGAGCTCAGAGGGGCAGATTTGGCAGGTAAGTAAAAGAATTTATTTCCAAGGGTTTGGTTTCTAAAATACAGGAGTGTCTCAGATGGTTCTCTTCAGAGCCGGAGGAATCCTGCAGGTGCAAAGCTCACGTCTTCCACTCAGCAAGTGAGGTTTGGGCTTGGCTGTAAAATCGGCCTCTTAGAATCATAGAATTGTCCAGGTTGGAAGGGACCTTTCAGATCATTTAGTCCAACCATCAACCGAACTCTGAACAAAACCATCACTAAACCATGTCTCTAAGCACTAGGTCAACCCAGCTTTTCAATCCCTCCAGGGATGGGGCCTCAACCACTGCCCTGGGCAGCCCAGTCCAAGGATTAAGAACCCTTTCCATGGAAACATTTTTCCTAATCTCCAATCTGAACCTCCCCTGGGGCAACTTGAGGCCATTTCCTCTTGTCCCATCGCCTGTTCCTTGGGAGAAGAGACCGACCCCCCCTGGCTACACCCTCCTTTCAGGGAGTTGGAGAGAGCCAGAAGGTCTCCCCTCAGCCTCCTTTTCTCCAGGCTGAACACCCCCAGCTCCCTCAGCCTCTCCTCACAAGACTTGTGCTCCAGACCCCTCACCAGCTTCTTTACCTTTCCAGAATGAGCAATGAGGGGGAATGGGTGGAAGTCACAGTTTGGGAGAGCTAGGACAGCTGCGGGCAATGGAGATATTGGTAGGGAGACAGTGACTGAATGTTCCAGCGTTATCCTTCCCTGATGGTCACAGCCAAGTCGGGGCCAGGGTACGGGGCTGTTCTGTGCGCCCAGCGATGTGACAGGTGAGAATCATGAAAACTAGCTTTTGTCCTGTTCCCCAGCAGTGTTGTAAACCAGCCTTTCCTGTTAAGAGGCTCAAAACCGTCTTCTTGTTAACTGGTAGGTCACCTTTGAAATGGACCTGGAGTGGCTGCTCAATAGTTAAAGCTCTAAGCGTTGTAAAACCCTTCACACATTTTGTATGAAAAGCTTGTAACGTCATGACTGTGTAAGCGACTATCATACCACTCTCTACTCTGGGTTTTTTTTGTTGTTGTTGTTTTACCAAATTAGTACTGACACCTGCTGCGCTCCCTCTCTTCTCCCAATTACTCACTTGTCAACCACGACTGATCTGTCAGTTTTTTGACAATTAGCCTGGGAAAGATGAGTCAAACCTACAAATCTTACCAAAAAAGCAAAAAGGAAAAGAAGCTGGATTTCTTATAATTTTATTTCCTTCCACGGGAGCTGGCTATTGAAAAATCAAATATTCGGTATAACAAAACAGACTGATCAAATTAGATGAACCTACATCTTCCTCTCTCTCCCACGCTTCACTCCCTGAGAAGTTAGACTTGCGATTACTGCTGATCAGTCTCTAAGTGAAGGTACTCGGCGGAAATATGAGCACTGCAGCACATTGCTAAACAAGAGGAAATTGAACAGATTCTCTAGTGAAGAGATGAGTGTAGATTTCTGGAGTGGGGAAAGGCAATTTTGGATGAATAATACATGAGAGCTGATTCTCAGCCCCCAGCTGAAGTTGTTGCACCGCGTAAAGGCACTTGAATGGTGCCCGGAGTCACCACCCAGCCTTCCCCTGCTGAGTGGCGCGAGGCTGCTTGCATGGGTGCTACACCTCGTCCGTCTCCCCTTCCTCCCGCCCTCTGGCCACACACACAAAGGTGTTGGGGTGTGATGCAGAGCACTTGTCTGCGCCGAGTCCTGCAGTTCTTCCTAAGCTCTAGCTGCAGCCAGCACGATTCGAGCATCCCAGAGGCTCCTGACACCAGGAATATAGACGTAGAATAGAATCATAGAATCGTCCAGGTTGGAAGGGAACTTCAAGATCATCCAGTCCAACCATCAACCTCACTCTGATCAAAACCATCACTAAACCATGTCTCTAAGCACTAGGTCAACCCGGATTTTCAATCCCTCCAGGGATGGGGCCTCAACCACTGCCCTGGGCAGCCCAGTCCAATGTGCAATAACCCTTTCCATGGAAACATTTTTCCTAATCTCCAACCTGAACCTCCCCTGGGGCAACTTGAGGCCATTTCCTCTTGTCCCATCGCCTGGGACTTGGGAGAAGAGACCGACCCCCCCTGGCTACACCCTCCTTTCAGGGAGTTGGAGAGAGCCAGAAGGTCTCCCCTCAGCCTCCTTTTCTCCAGGCTGAACACCCCCAGCTCCCTCAGCCTCTCCTCACAAGACTTGTGCCCCAGACCCCTCACCACCTCCGTTGCCCTTCTCTGGACCCACTCCAGCCCCTCAAGGTCTTTTTTGTGGGAAGGGGCCCAAAACTGGACACAGCCCTCAAGGTGGGGCCTCACCAGTGCCCAGTCCAGGGGGACCATCACCTCCCGATCACCTCCCCTCGCCGTACTGCCAAGTCCTACCTGCTGTCTAGCTCCACGGTGGCAAGATTAAGCTGATGTGGGGGTTTTGGCCCATTCCATGTTCTTTGGCCTTCTTTTTCTGGTACAGACATTCTCCTGAAGTATTTGAGCATCTTTCTGCAAAAGAGGTACATGAGCAGAGCTGGATTTCACTAAAGATATGAAATTGGTACTTATCAAAAGATGCTATCCCTGTATAAACCCCTACGTATTTCCTAGAGAAAAATAAGGAGTAAAAAAGGAGAGAGGGAGCTAGAGGTGTCATTATTTACTGCCTGGCGCATAAACCATCGCACGCTCCTGAGGGAAGACGGTATAAGGCAGCATACAGAGATGATACTACTCATAAATGGCACTGGTTTAAACCACTATGTACCCCTCTCTAGAAATGTACAAAGCAGGGAGGAATCAGGCTGGTCGCCACCAAAGCAGAGCCCTCGAAGGAGAGAGAAATTAAGCCTACTGAGAGTCCAGCTTCCAAGAGGATACAGACTGAGCGCCACCGAAAATTACTAGACACAGGAAAAAAAAGGTTGTAGTTCTGGCACTTGCAGTGAAACTTGATCAGCCTCTCCCAAAGTCCCTCAGCCTGATTTGTGAGCGTTCCAGGTGAGAAATAGTAGCTTAATTTCTTAGTCATTTCAATTTTGTCTTTGTGGAAACTGGCAACAGGATACCCCTCCAGTGCCATTTGTGATGGGAATTTTACTTTTGGCATGGTGTATTTGGCCAGATGTACTGGCGGGTGCCTTCACTAGGCTCTCCTCTCAAATATCCACTGTCGCCCACAGCTGGCTACTGGGCTCCAAAGAACAGACCATTGCTCTAGTGGAGTCTCTGCCTGTGTTTCCAAGTAACAGGCTTGTGGGCACTTCTCGCCAGCAAACGTTGTACCCACAGAGAAAGCAATACTAAAATACTATCAGGTGGCCAGGTTTTTTCTGTTTGTAGCCACACACCCCTTGTCTGCTTTCAGCACAATCTTGGCAGTTCACTGAGCAGCTAATATAGTAGCAGCCTCTCCTCTCCTGGACTCTGCTTATCAAGGGCTACAATCAGGATGGAAGCACAAGCTGGTCAATGCTCTGAAAGCATTCCCAGTACTAATGGGATACTGGTGGTTTGCATTTTGACTAAATGATCTCAAAGTACTTTTTAGAGTTAAAGCATTAAGCCTCCCACTTCTCCAGGGGGTGATTATACTGTAGCAAACGAGTAAGGGTGGAGGAAGCCAAACCAACAGATTTGTGCTTGTACTTAAGCAGGGAGAAAAATGGAACCTCTGCCTGAGTATTAATTTCAAAACCCTCTTTCTCTCCATCCGCAGCAATGCCACAGGGAGGGATGCAGAGATCACACTGCAACTTGGGCAATCTGAATCTGTCTTTCAGAGAGATCGCGACGAGATTGAAACACCGCTACCCAGACATCCAGACCAGGAGAAAGAAGAATACTGCATCCTCTTGTGACAGCAAGAAATGTTTGAGGAGGGGAGAAGAGGATGTAATTATAAAAGCTGGAATTTAGCCAAGACACAGCATGTAATATGTTCAGTCTTACAAAATGCATTGCAATACCTTTAAATAACCAGCGACAGTCCCGACCTGATTTTACATCTCTGCTGGCAATATGATTCCTTCTCACTTTTTATAGGAATGCGATATAAAAAGAAGAGGCCGGTGGAATCAGTAGCACCATTTCCTGCAACTCACAGATGCTCCTAGAAATTCCTGCCATTTAGTAACCATTTACTGACTCACTCCAATAGGACTGTAGCAGGAATGCCCTGAACCAATTCAATGGGTGGCTGCAGTGGTGATTTAGCCACGTACTAGAGTCTTTCAGGGTGTTCATGCTCCAAATACTTAAAGAGATCAAAAAGATATGATAATTAACATCATCTCCTCCACTCTTTCTGGACTCTGCTTTAACCTCACTTTTGTTTCATTCGATAGTCATTAAGACTCTTCCCGATGGCTCTCAGTACCACTCAGAAGGGTCTCATATAATCCTGCCGTCTCAGCCAGCTCTGTCTACCTCTTTTCCTCAGCCTTTTCCAAAGTGGGGTGGGAGGAATCCCCAACAGGGTCACCACCCTGGGTCTTGGGCATATTTTTTTTTTTCTGAAAGGCTTTTGAGAGGAGGGAGCTTTCAATCGCCTCTTTCTTTCCTAGACCTTCCTTGACCCGAATTGTTCCTTGAATTCCTTTGTCCGGTTGTTAGCCTTTCCAGACGTGAGCCAGGTATTACAGCTTGCAGGGCTTTGGTGGATTTATCTCAGGTTCCTGTTTTGTCCATTCGCTCTGGTACTGAATACCATCATCATGACCTATTTCTTAACTAATGTCAGTGAAAATGCATTGAGAGCAACGTTTTGCTTAGACTGTAAATAGAATCCAAAATAAGATCTGGCAAACATTCCCAGCATAGCTGGTGGTGAACATAAGGAGATGTATATGCATATTTTTTTTTTCATATAGATATCTTATGGCTATGGACCAAATTCTAAAAGGCTGTGCATGCACAGTCTTTCCTGCCTTAGGTAGTTACAGCATGCCTATCACTGTAATATTTAGGCACAAACATGCATGCTGAATGCAAAATGAACCTTGCTGGCAACTGCAAATCTGCAACAGTTGTGCTATCATCTTTTGCTTTGGAAGAAAAAAGGATTTCTCAGTGTGCCAATGCCCTTTGTCAGGAAAGCGGAGCTTTTCTACAGGGTGTGGAAGAACTCCCTTACGCACAGAAAATCTTTTAAATGCCTTCAGACCCTACAGGATGAAAAGCTTTGTAGAAATATCAGAAATTGTCATTATCAAGATTAACATTCCACTCTGTCAGATTAGTGTGTGTGTCAGCTGGAAGCGTGTATGAGGAGGGTTGCCCACAATTACGTAACTTGTTATAATGATCTATTACAGCTCTCAAACGAGAATAAAGAAAATAAATGTTCAGCCTGTTATAAATCTTACATCTTACAGCACAAATATATATTGGTTTTGTTCCTTGAATCTTGATAAGAATCAAAATTTGAAAGTTATTGATAGTAACTGGGTTGTTATCTCTCTACATAGTTACCGGTTCAAAATAGAAATGCTAAGTAAAATTTGAATTAAGCAAAAAATAAAGGTACACCTTTAGAACATTGCAAGAGGTTATTCTAATGATTTGTATTATTTTATTTAAAGCAATAAAAAGTCTTAGAGTCCAGTGCAAAATGCTAATAGGAAGGTAAGTTTGTCTTCTTGGTAAAGACAGCTCTATCACTATCCTATGAGCCTATCAAATATAATCAATACCTTTTTAAAGGAATTCAGGTCAATTTACATAGAAAAAAAATCAGATCTCAATATTAAGTCTGCAAGCAGCGATAAACCTTTTAGCATTGTAGTTCAGAACCTTTCTACCCAGATTTCTTCATAGAAATAGCGTCCAGTTTTTAAAGTGCTCCAGTGCATACAATTGTTATATTTTGTTGCCTAGAGCAATAGCAAAGGATACAATCACTTACTTCCATTTGAAATCTCAACAAAGAACATTCTGGAGTCACTGCTTCTTTTGATAAGTACATATCCCTGCCTCTTACTATTCAAAGGGGTCAAGCTCAGCTGCAAGAGCAAATGATTTCACTAGCAAACATAGCCAAGATTTTTAGAAGTAGAAACACCGCAAAAGAAGAGAAATAAAAATGAGGGGAAAATTGTCCAAAGTATGAGTGCCTTTACCTTCCACATTCATAACTATTTCTATTCTTCACTGGATTTAAGAAAAAAAATCACTTAAGGTTTCCTTACGTTTGATAGTCATATCACCCCGTAACTGTCATTCTGATGGCTCGGAGTGTTCAGGCGGAAAGGGATTGCACACAGGACCCAGTAAGAGCTGGACCTCTCCTCCTGTTTCCAGGGAATGGGATAGCTCAAATTCAAAAGCCTAAGAACCAAGCTCTACAATTTCAGACTTTGAGTCAACAGGGTACTGGAGTGCGTTGGAGACTTATCCATATAATTGGTCAAATTGATTTTGATAATTCAGACATTTAAAGTCACATGAATGATGATTTAGCTGATACAGCTCTGTATGATTTCAAAATCCTATTTTCATTTTGTAGTCCATAATACTTCTGTGTCTTATTAGTCTGTTTTATTGGACCAGGAGGTCCAGTAAAAGACTACTGAGCAATGAGCATCATTGCTGAAATCCAGAGGAAAAGCAAGTTAGTACAAATTCCTAGGAAGGGTTAATATTTGGGATGCTTTAATTTAGCTAAAAGCGGAAATAAAAGAACTGAGCACAAGTAGCTGGGCATGCATAAATTCAGGGGAGAAACAACTAGAGAAAGCAGCAGTTTTTGGCAGAAGGGAAAGCCATCATCTCATAATATCAGGAATTATTTCAAACTGGGAGATTCTTCTGGGATCCTCGATACAAGGAAATTCAGCAGACTTGGTAGTACACATGACTAGAACACTCAAGAGATGCAGACTTGGGAAGATATAACTTCAGTCAGAAAAAAAACTTGATTCATGAGAAAATATGAAAAGGAAAGAACCAGTGATCAAGCTGGAATGCAACAGATGAGATTCTATTTCCAAGGGGATGTGACCAGCCCTCATATGTGAACTCCTGCAAACGCAGAAAGTTTATATCTAAATTATGAGCTCTTCAAGCTAGGTATTGTCCTTCTATTTTGAGTTTGTACGTCCAGCACCTAGCATCTACTTTTGCTTTCTGTCTGGTCTTAGGTATTAAAGAAAGAAATAATAATTTAAAAAAAGTGAATATGTGTCTACTCAATCCCAGTGGCACTGTAGATCTAACTTCTGCAATATTTGGCCATGTTCAAAGATTTTATCACCAAATTTTTCCATTTGCTTTCCCCTCTATTTCCCCCCCCTCCAATTCTGTTACGATAAACAAAGCCCTGCTTTTCTGCACTGATTATTAGAAACTGAAGGAAGAAATATGAAAACATCTTGAAAATATTTTTTTTTAAAAACCCCATAACAGTATTTTCGAGACTGAAAGCTTAAACAAAGCCATTGAAACAAAAAACTCTAGAAGCTAAACAGTAGTTTTATATCTATAAACACATACATGTTCATATGCTACATACTTAGCATAGTAATGGCTTCACGTATTGCAGACGTGTTGAACGATATAGAGTAATAGGCAGTAATGCTCAGGAAAGATAGGGGAAAGATCACTGCAGTAAGGACTCCATACATCAAAAGAAGTAGTGTAGAGAATGATCTGATTTAGAAAAAAATGTCTGCTGTGTGTTTGTGCGACCGCCCAATGAGAGCTTTGTGTAGGAAATCTATTTTTAGCTTCCACATAGAAAAGCACAGAATGGGTAAAGCTGTGAATGACATGCTTTAGCTGCAGATAGTTGGTAAAGGTTTTGACTTCTTCGGGATATTTTTTTAATCCCATTGCACCCAGTGGAGTTACAAGGCTGCTCGTGATATTTCTTAAAAGCCATTTCTCCATGAACTGAAATACACTGTCCTTAAATCATCATGGGATTTTTCAAGAACGCTTCATGGACCTTTCTCTTCTTCCACAAGTGTGAAAGCTGCCTTCCACTGACCTGGGCAGAAAATCTAGACCATAATCAAGCACTTCACTGAAAATCCTAACTCCACTTTGGCCCAAAACAGTTTAGGTCTATTTTCCTCGTTATTATTTTTTTTTTAATTATTATTCGGCACCTAAAAATTACTCCTGGACCTCATTCTCAAAACCAAAAGTAATCTGGTGCTGGCTTCACTCACCTCATGCCCATATTTTTACTCCTTAAAAAGTCAGGACTGAAAACTTTATTCTACTGAACCAAAAGTTTATCTGATCTAAATACAAAAAAATAAATTGTAAGTAGCATAAAATACACGATAGCAAGCAGCTGCAACCAGTTTTTTTCCAGTACTTTATCGCTAGGTGTTGTTTGCTTAACAGCTGGTAAATAGGCTATTAAAAAAGACTTGGGGACAATTTTCCAAGAGACATGAATGACACCAGATTCCTGAACTGTGGTTAACAAAAGACACAGAAAGCTAATTTTTAGTTTAAAGAGAACACATCTCCCTCCCACCCAGAGAGGCACATTTTGAAAATTACAGTAAAAGCTTCTGGTGCCAATTCTAAAAATCATCTTCCCTGAGCAACAGAGCTTTGCACATGAAGTTTCAGTGCTATTATTCTATTGACAAGGGGGAGTCATTCATATTCAACATTATAAGAATAAATATTTTGAAAGAGGATTATCTTAAAGGAGAATGTTAAGGATGGATGCAAAATCATGCCACCACTGAAATTAGTAAAAAGTCCCCTGATTTCATCCCTGCAAACAAATCCAGGTGGTTCCAGTTAGGCATGTTTGCTGCCGTCTGTGGAAATCCAATGATTCTGAAAAAACAGGCCATAACAGTTATCATGCAAACAGATCAGACAGTGCTATTATAGTCAGCACGCAAACCATTTTCCCTGTTAATTATATGCATCTAATGTCAGAGATCTAATTACCCAAGAAAAAAATTAAAATTTCTAAAAGAGAACAGAAAAAATGGAATATAGCCAAACTTCCCTGAAGTTTTGACTCACGACAATGTTAGCCTGAGAGATCAGCATCAATTTTGACCATGTGGGTTTTTTTCTTCCAGTGGCACAAAAACGTGAAAAAAAAATAATAATTCTGGGGTATATTGGTTTCAAACACTTATCGCTTTCCAACACTTCTTGTACCATCTGACTGCACCAAATTACCCTGGTTAGTTTTCTCTTTCAGGCACTGTGAGAGAAGCATCCCTGGAATCGTACAAAATTACTTGGCGAAATACATTTTTACACGTGTATTCATTTCACACCTGAGATGACCATTTAGATTCACTAAATTACTAGAGCCATGAAAAATGCCAATAACTGCTCTGTTAAATGTTTAAACTGATCAATTGTGATCGATACCAAAACCAGAAATTAGAGTTTAGGTGAAACACCTACCTGAAAACCTAATTTTCCTCTGGCATGGGTGTTTGGCTCGTTTCACCTAAATCAAGAAATGAAATGGCTGAGTTAGGAGATCTTCTGATGAACAGCATTTCTAGGCTTCTTTCCATCCTCCGCATAGAGGATCCCTGAACAGAGGATGCGCTATTTCTCCAGGCTTCTTGGGAAGCATTAATCAAGTCAAGAGAAGGTTCGCGTTTGGCAGCTTTGTCCCAAGGTTTCCTGCTGAAATACCTTGTCATTATCACAAGTCAAGGTGCTATGGGACCGTGCTTTTCACACATTTTTCCTATAAAAATTTAGGACTCAAAAAGAAAAAAAAAGGAAAAGTGAAAGTGAGGATTAAGGTGAATATAAGATAAGGGAAAACTCTGTAAAATGTCCAGGTATTGGGTTGGTAGTCAGCTGGACTAAACAGCCATAGCGCAACTGAATTTAGGGACCTGTGCTAATTTTCACAAATGGATTTAGAAGCATGAAGTAGCATTGGAAAACAGGTGAGCCAGAACCTAACTAGCATCTGAGGACAAATGTGCAAGTTTCATTTTGATGGCTCTTATAATTTATTTTTTTTAGATCGAGCCTAAAGTCTCCACTCTCAACTTTCAACTTCTCTACTACCAGAGGGTATAACATGAGCTGAGGGCAAATTTATAGAAGAACGCACCAAAAGGAGGAATAAGTATTAACTTGACATTACAGAAACTATATTAACTACATCACCTGGGACCACAGAAGAGACACAAATTAATGGAATCATTGCTCTCATTTTGTAAGAGTTTACCCATGGGGGAGCAACTTGACAAAATACCAGCTACTATTTTAAACGACAAAGCCAAACCAATTCACTTTAGCTGTCAGACATTACTACTCAAAAAGGACAACCCCTGTTTTTAGCACACACATTCCTATTTTCTGTATTTTTCTGTATATTCTGTCTCACAAAGAACTGTAACTATTCCAATGCATTTCAGCACAGTTTAAAAGCCATGTCCCTATTTCATCCTCAGGGATTCCTGTTAATTCCCTTCAAATATTACATGTTAGTTCAGGAAACAAGGATTTTCTGCTTTAATTAGTCACCTTAGTTATCAGCTCATATTCCGCTATCAGTCCTGGACATGCAAATGAATTTATATATTCCCCATATTGGGGACCTTATCTAACAGTTTGTCAGGGCTCTCCAACAGATTTAACCTACTGGTTTTTTACTCGGAGAAGAACACTATGCTATAATCTCTACAGGGATTTATTGGCAGACGTAGAGAAGCACGATTGTCAGCTTAGGCAGTATCGTAACCAGCTGGGTAGGTTCTCCCAATGTGGAGGATGCGAAACGCATCAGTGAGAGCACTGCTGGTGTCTTGGCCTTTGCTAAAGAGTCATCGCAGGCCTGGTAGAGAGCCGTTACCAGCTTCTTGGAGGACAGATTCTAGATGTATGTGAGCATGTCCCTTCGAGCTGTGGCCAGAGGATCTTCCCTTCTTCCCCAGGTGGGGAAGGAAAGAGCATGGAGTTATAGTGATTTGTCTACACAAAACCTGTATGCCACCCCTTGTGGACTCAGGAATGGACTGTGGGCAGGTTTAGAAACATGTTTAGAAGAAAGCTAGGAAGCTAGGGCTTGGTCACTGATTGCCTCCTTAGATGGAGGTGAGAGGAATAACTGCTTCCTCTTTATTAGAAATTAACACCTATACACCATAGACTCGTTGGCCATTTGGGCTTGATGCTTGCATGAAGGTCTGTCATTCAAACTGAAGAGGAATAGGTGGTTTTTTGACTCCTTGAAGTTCTAAATGAACAAAGTATCCTACCAATGACTGCTGAAAAGCCCAGCCTTTCAGTTCTAATACCTTCGTCATGTTGGCATGAAGACATTGGGTAATACGCTCTGCAGGATAATACCTGTATCTACTTATTGAACCACCAAACCTAACTCCCAATTCTGTCATGCTTAGACCAGTGCAAACTACTCTTTGCCTTGGTCTTTCATTGGAATAGTTGTGCATAATTTATCTCATCGCTTGGGTCAAATCTCTCCAGTGTTTATCATTTACGACGTTGACAAAGCCTTTCAAACCTGTGAGTTATCAGGGGTTGATCAAGCCACGTGAGCTCATGAAAGGAGTGGGCCTGTGGAAACGCTTTGCTTTCTTATCTGCTGTGTGTCTGAAGTCAGCCTTTTTCTAGGCAACTGCTCATAAGCAGTGGTCTTTCTATAAAAGGAGGGAATGCACTGGGTATACTGCGTTCAAATGAGCTTTTAACTCTGAATGTAAAATTCTTCTGGGATGTCAGCTGTACATACCAATGCATATTTGAAATGGAAAACGGATCAAATGTTGCACAGTGCTGCAGCTCTATCAGCTTCCTTGCCTTCCGACATGGAACAATTTGCCTTTTTTTTTTTTTTTAAATCCATTAAGAATAAATAAAGGTAAACCAGCAGAATATTCAAGAACTCAGAACTTGACAAGGAACGGGGAGGGGTTTGGGTTTAGTTTTGCTGGGTGGCATACACGGATGGTGGAGTTCGCTGCAGTGCTTTCAAAGCTAATGGCAGCACTCTAGATTTGCACGGCAGAATATTGGATTATGAAACACTCTCACATGCAATCATAGGAAACTGCAGAATGTGTCTGTGATTTCGATGTAAATCTGTCAGGTGGTTCATCTGCTTTAGAAGAACGTAATTTCTGCCTATTTTGATGCACTTGACACTTAACTGCTACTTAACCGCAACAGAACTTGAGCCCGGCAGAGCACCTGGCAGGTTTAGGTTTCCAGACGCTTCCAGCCATTTTCCTTACAAGGGTCAACAAAAAAGAACATTTGCCCACAGCAAATTCAACGTTATCACAGCATTCCTACGACTGCTTTTCAAAGTCAGTGGATAATGTAAAGGTGTAATGTAAGAGGTACATTTTCTTTGCCAGTAGGGCAATCCTACATCTAGGAAAGAGTTCAAAATCCAGTTTTATATATATATATATATATATGAATGCTACAAAAGCTTTTCTAGGCCTGGTGTGCTGTACTAGTTGTTTTGATTACAAGAGTTGCAGCCAGCAGAGAATTAGCTGCTATGGCCACCACTATGGAGTGAATAAATCTCACGAATCTAAACATCTCAACGTTTGGGATTTAAAAGACAAACCAACACCTGAATTCTGCTTCACACCACACACCGTCTTCCTCTCCCCTGCTTCCCTCCTGATTTTGCAGCCCAAAAGTCAAGACAGCTCATTCCAGGCACAACCCTACCCCATCCCTCTTGTTGTTCCAGGGTAACTTATTAAGCACGCCCTCCTCTTGTGTTTTCATGCTGCCACTACTTCAAAAATCTATTTCTTGTGCAACACTGGAAGCTGTGTTTGTGAGGTCAATGGTCCTAAGCAAATGCCTCAGTCCATGGAGGAAAACTGAATGGGAACAATGAATTAGGAAAGAAGTACAAGAACTGGGTCCCAAAACTACCTCTGCTGTAGCCTCACAGCCTCTCACAAGCACAGTCCTCTCGAGTCTTCTGTTTATACCTTCTAAGATTTAAAGCAATCTGGGATGGCCAAAATATCTTTAAATGGAAAAGGAGATTAATCAGCCTGCGTTAATCTCCATGTACAGATAACCGTTACGCGAAGGTGCTTCCAAGTCCTTGATCTGCAAACCCCACCAGCCGTTTTTTCTCTCGACACAGCCACAACTTCAAACTAAGACCTCAGTGTATTTGTGGCGTAGCTTACCCACAACGTGACAGGTTTCACTGCTTCAGCATTACACCGGTCATGCTTCTTTGCTTCTAGCTGGAAGAGTGGCTCAGAGAGAGCCTCAGCAAAGGTTCCTTTGACACCAGGTGAAGGCAGTTAGAAATACGGACGCTGAGCCAAGCACACCTCTCAATCAGGTTGGCTTGGCACTGTGAACCAATCAGCCTAATTAGACAGATGTGATGAGGAGCTACTTTCCTCTCTAAAAACACCCAGCTGTGCTTAGAGCTGGCAACAGTAGTCAGCCTTTTATCAGAGACAAGAAGCAAAGCGTTAGCACCGCAATTACCACCAAAGGATGCTCAGGTGCTGAGCCCTGTGTACCTGTGTGTCTGGCACTGGGAAACTTTTAGATTGTCATGAAAGAAGAATGAAAGGTGGATGTAAGCCCCAGCGGAATTAATTGAAAACCGTCCAAACTCTGACATGTTGAAAAATAAAAAGCTCTAAAAAAGTCAATTATAATCCTGAAGTTTTATGAAGTTACTTCTGCTTTAATACAAAAAGAATTGAACTGAACTTCTTATTTTGAGATGTTGAAATAAGAGACAGAATTTCTTTTCATGATGTCGTAGCTGCACATTATCTTTGAATAATTGCAGTTTCTAGTCCTTATGATTACAACTATAATTTAGAAAACATTAATTGGAACATTGCACAGAGTAGAGGTGTCTGCAGTCACTGTCTGAAACAATAGCTTAGATAGATATGAATTGCTTCATCCACTTTAGCATGTATTAACTCTCAAGACAGATGATAACAATACCATTATCATTTCACTCACATATTCATTTCATTTGAAACATCTAGCCAAAGCACATATCTCAAAAACTTATATTCTCTCTAAGCATAAAAAAACCCCCGACTATATTTTGTGTAATCAGGTATGAAGAGATATTCTCCTTCCAACCTGCTGGTTTATTGGAGTTTCCTTAGCAGAAATGTTGTCTTCTGGCAAATGGTTTCTTTCTGCTCCTCAAAAAAGAATCCATTTCCAATTAAATAAGAACGTTCAATAAAAGAAAAACGATTTTTCTGAAGCTAAAGTTGACAAAATCTGAATTGGGAGAAGTCGTTCCTTTCATATCTGGCTTTGTAACACCGTGTATTGTGTTTTCCATGATGTTATCTCTCCCTATATACTTTGAAACTCCAAGGACCAAGAAAATTGAGGGTCATTTCTGCAAAATAGGCATAACCTTAACTAACATTCAAGCTTAGCCTTAAATGGTCTTTAAGGTCCTTCAGGATCTGGTTAACCTAGTTACAAGCTGCACCACATTAGACAAAAGCCAGAAAACAGAAAAGCTGGAAAGCTTTTTCACCAATTTGGTCCTTTTTTTTTTTTTCCCCCCTCTAAGTGAAATAAAGAACCAAAATGAAAGACTTTGTTTTCTCCCAGTATAATTCCTCTTACAGTTCAGTGATGATGCTGGCTTTTTTCCCCCCGTACTTACGCATTCTTTCAGATGCGGATCTGGAAAGTAGTTCCCTGTTTCTAAATTTGTGTCACAGAACAATGAGCCGGTGGGAGATGAAGGCAGTGGAATTCCACAGGCCCCCCACTGACTCCAATTAAAATCAGGGCCAGAAAGCAATTACTCTGTGAAAGTATATATATCTGCAACCACCTGGGAGAGGTGGCATTAATACAGAGTTTTAATGCTGTTGCCTAATTAGGAGGAGGAGAGCTAAGGTTAGCAGTTTCGCTTGTCACAGTGATTCAAAACATGACAAAGGAGAGTGAGAAATAGTACTTTTAAGGTAAGGGAAGCTTCACTTTCAAGCTCGCGGCAACTACGCTTTCATCTGATGACTGCATGACAGATGGAAGGAAAAAGAAACAGCCCTAAGAAGCCACAGTGTAAAACAGTGTCACAGATTTTGGAAAGCTGCATCTTCAAGAAAAATTAAACTCAAGCCCATTGGTCCCGTTAGGAAAAGAACCATCTCAATTTACCTCTTCCTTTTAAACCTCACTTCCATCCCATTACACCCCGGCTCCCTCCCTCCTCACGTTTCACATTTGGGCAAAAGCCAACTCAAGCCGTGTGTCTCTTTAGGCTCTGGATGCTCTCCAAATTTGCTGGTGGTTTTGTTCCTTTCATCTTTAAGTAGCAAGAAGTTCAAGGCCTGAAAACATCTCTGTTAATGTTGTCTGGGTCACTGTGAATTGATTTAAAACAGCTCATTACCCTACTCTTGATAATCAGGTCTCCCTCCTTGCACTCACAGAGTGAAGTCTCCTGGTGACCTGCCAGGCAGGTGGGCTCCAGTCTCTTGCTCCTCCTCTCAATGACACCTGCATGAAAATCCAGACCCTTATCTCTTCTCAAGGGGGTTGGAGGAGGGTTAGAGACCGACTAAATTCAGCTAAATCCAGCTGTACTACAGGAGTTGCTGCACCCTCTGCCCTTTCCTGCGAGACCCGAGCAGATCTGCTCCAGTTTACTCAGGCAGTTGTCCTGCGTGGTGTTTAGCCTGACTGGAAGGACAACTTAAGATGGGAATTAACATAATTATCCTCACTAGGGTGGATAGGAAGCTCCACTCTAATGGCGAGGCACATGTGACTACGTTATGCCTGTTGCTCACCAGGGCCTTTGTTTTAAATGTTATTACTCCGGCAGCACGCCCGGAGCCAGAGTATTCCCTACAGCTACTTGGATCATCAGTGAATTTGAGGAAGAAGCACAACTATTGAATCATCTCTGCCTGCATCGTTCCAGGTTTCCAGCCACTTAACGATCACCCTTACCCAGATGATTAGAATTTGTGAGGCCGTGGTCCTGTGGAGTGCGTGTGCTTTCTAGACAGACAGATGCAATAGGTTTACATTGGATGAATTGGCACTGCGTGCTGTTTATTAACAAAATAACCTCTTCCCATGTGCTAATTATTTACTTTTCTGCTGGAAAATATGCCATGATAATATCAACATAGAGCAGTCGGCACGTCACAATTACACTGAGCTTTGAGTCATCTCAAGTACTGTTGTAACATTTAAGAATGGGAATCTTAGAAACGGCTACGACTCTCGTTTATTTAGAGTATGACCAGAACAAGCTCAATTGCTCTCAAATGCTAGCATCACCTTATATATGGTCAGGGGGGTTAAAGGTGGTAAAAGTAAGTATTTATACATACTTCTTCCTCCTTCGCCACATAATTAAAACAAACAATTGCTTTCCTCTGCCAAGCAGAAAGAATGTATGTATACGTTACAGAAAAACAGCACAAGTCTTTCTCTCCAGGGATAACTGGTGATGATGTTTCTAAAGATCATCCAGAAAGACACGTGCTCAAGTTCTATTATGCCTCTGTACTGCCAGCTAAAAAGAGAAAAACAACCTCAGCTACCCTTCTGACATCTCTCAGTTGCAGACTTTTCCTCTCTGCAAGCAGTCAGTTGAGGGGGTCAGCCAACAAGAGCAATCACTGTATTTTAGGTCGTCCAGAAATCATTCCTTCGCTCTTACTCTCACGAAGGGGAAGCAGTACGCTTAAGGAAGTCTGGAGAAGCGACAGGGCTTTCTTTCCTCTCCACCACCCGCACAACAGGTCAACACACAGGACGAGGAGCTCACTTCTAATGGAGAGAAAATGACGGCGCTCCCGCAGCCTGTGAGGAGCCAGACAACAGGGCTCTGCCTTAACAGCCACCATCCAGCTCGCAGGCTCCGAAGCGGAGCCACGCAAGCATGCCAGGATCTCTGCTGCTGTGGAAAGTCCTCTTATTAATTTCAGCCGAAGCTCAGCATGTTTCACTCCTGCTGCCCCGCTGGGCCCTTTGGCCAAAATTCCTAGAGCAATAGTTTTGGTTAAAAACAAATAGGGGAGAGGAAGAAGGCAGCAGAACCTAAAAATTAAAAAGAAAAACCCCACAACAAAACAAAACATTGAAAATCCTGAAATCAGAAAGATAGTGAATATACAGAATGTGGGTATATCAAATGTTGAAACTGTTTCTCCCAGGATAAAGTTACCATGAGCCTGAATTTTCCCAGCACGACCCCTTATCCGCTATACATTATGTTCAAGAAGAGACAAGGCATTTAGCTACTCCCCTGGGATTTCTCCATACGCAGAATTCCCCTTGGAGCACTAAGCCTGAGTAGACTACACAAAATCCTGAGGTCTGGACAGCCCTTCTACAGGCATCAGCCCACGTGTACATCACACCAGTACAGAGCCTGGACTCTCTGGGTGGGGGGCAGACTCGCCCTGGGACAACTGTATATAAACTAAGCCTCCATCTGATAGACTAAATTATGGTCCCAGATGGAAGTGTAGAATCAACTTCCATATGAACAGTACATCTGATAAATCCAGCTTGCACTGGGTTCACTCTGAGTGACTTTATGTGTATGTGTACCTGGGTGATACCCGGGGAACCCTGGGCCAGGACATGGTGCTAATTTCACCATGAGAGAATAGAGAAGGATAGCGCTGAGCAGCAGACGCCTTTTTACGTTACACCATGAAGTGCGGAAGATTTTACGATAAAACAGCAATGCTACATCTCCTCAGCATGTGTCTGCACCACGCCGTTGCTTCACTTTTAGTCTACCTGGCTTATTTTAGCTGGAGGCAAATGTTTCACTACAGCTTCGACTCCATTTTGAAATAATTGCCTGCTGGGCTGTTCTCACTGCTTGATAATTCTCTCCCCAGTAGCAGACTTCTAAGAGCATTTGTGTGAGGGATGTCTCTAGAGAAAGCTTCCTGAAAAATAGCTGTTAATACCACCTATAAGAACTGAAGGCAAGGATCCCGAATGTGGCACAGGCTACAAAGGAACGGAAAAAAGGGCATGTGAAAAAAACTGATTCTTGTTAAAGGGAAAAGGGGAAAGACAGAGAGGGGGAAAGGAAAAGGAGTGAGGGATTTCAAAATCCTCTATCAAAAAGGGACCGAAATGGTGCTCATTCTGGTCTTACAGTCTTCTGATTCAATTTTCTACACTTTCTCCCCATTCCGCTTTCCCCAGTCCTAATTTCTTCCCAGCCACATACAGGACATTTTAGTGGCTTGATGGAGACTTTTTCTTAATGCTACCGCTTTGTGGAGACAATAAAGTTCCTCAATAAAAAACTGAAAACTTTCTCTTCTGTAAGTGGAGTTGAAGAGCCACCCTTAATTTTCATTTTAGGGTTGGCATCATACTCATGTAATGATGCATGAGCAGTAGATGATTCTATAAAGGAAATCTGAGATCAAGGGGACTCTCTCAGGAAATCCTCCGCAACAACACCAGACTGTGGTGCATCTTGCTTGGAAAGCGAGTCATCATTTCCAGCCAGCATCAACACTTGCACAGCTTTTCCTTAATCCTGTAGCCCACTGCCAGCACCCTTCTGGCCTGTGATCCCCAATGCAAATCTAATCCTGTACCTCGGAGATGGTTTATGCTAAAGCCTTGCCCTCCGAGTGAGATCCGTCCCACCTTGTAGGCCAACCTCACTATTCTTGTGTTCACTGGGCACCAGCAACAGTTCAGCCCATGCGGAATATTTGGAGAGAGAAGGGAATTTTGAAGTAAAAACAAAAGGACAGGAAGAGGAAGAGGGTGACTTTGCTACGTGACAGTATTGATTGTTGCTCGTTACCAACAGGCACTGACTCCTTTATAAACGTGGTAGCTTTATACTGGAATAACAAGGCCTGGAAAGAAGCTTGTATGCTGACTGTGCTTTTAAGTATTTAGAAGTAAAAGACATTACAAACCACTGTAACCTCAAGGAATTGAAAACCCCATCAAACAAACGAAGCCAGCCAGATACACTGCCCTCCAATTAAACTAGAAATAAAAATGCACTGACCTGAACACTTTTTTTTTTTTTTTGGATTGCAAAACAAGTTTGATTTAAACTCTGAAAAATAAAATATAGAAACCTTGGCAACAAAGGCATATAAGCTTTCTCTGCTACCACAGGAGACTTGCAATTCTCTATTCATGATAGGAAGAACTGGGTTTTCACCTAATATATTGGACAATCAATCCAAGAGTATTCGCAGTACCATTTCCAGAAATTAGTTCTGCAAATGTAGGAGGATTTTTCAAATTATCTCTTCCCTTACCAAGACAAAGAATTTATTTTTTGTTTGTGTGTGTTTCTTTTGAAAACCAGAGAACTCTCAATGTCTTCCTGATGTAGCATTTGTGGTGGAATTTTAAGCATCTACACAACCCAATTTATTCAACTCTTTTGAAAATCCGGCCTCTTTGCTGTGTGCCTAAATGCTTGCTGTGAGTGAAATCAGTTTAGAAAATCTGGCCCGGAATGTGAGGACCACCTAACTTTTCTTCAGATTAGATTCCCAAAGAGAAATGGTCTAAGAACCGCTGACTGAAACAGGCAAGAGATACAAGCAGTTCTAAAATTAATTAGCATTTCATTAAACCAAAAAAAAAAGGGAAACCAGAAGAAGTTGGGGTAGAAAGCTGGCCTTCTAAAAAACGCGTGTTTCCCTGCTGCTTGAGGGCATCTATAGGTATGACTCAGTACCCTCACTCGATTTCCACGTTAGGTGGAAGGAGATTCTCCTGAAACTGTTTATGAGGAAGGTGACAGAGCTGTAAGTTTGCCAGCAGAACTCAGAGAAGCGGAGCGGATGAGAATGGCCCAGTTTAGGCAAAAAGGGACTGGTGTGTGCCAGGGAAGTCCATAAAGGCTAAACTTTTCTGTAACTCTTCGCCAGAAGCAAAACTGGTACTTACCTGAAATGAGTAAGACTTGTCTGGACTGGAGTCTGCTGATGAGGATGAGAAGAGAGAGGGGCAAGGCTGAGATGGCAGCAGTCATGGCCATGCAAAGAAGCCGAATAGGCCCAAGATAATAGAAAGTACCCAAGCACATCTGCAAAAAGGCATAGGAGGATGGCCAATGCCACCCTGGGATCACACGCTGAGATTTTAATCCCCAAGCAAATCTCTGTGGAAAGGCAAGCAGAGTAGAAAAAAAATAAAGGCCTTCAGAGGTGGGCCAGTTGCCTTTGCAACTGGTGAGTTCTTTAGGGTAGTTTGCTGTCCGTGGCCTGTTGCTGCAAAGCAGGTTCAGGTAACGTGTGTGGATGGGACATGTTTCTCCCATGGTGAAGGCAGCAGGAAAGGCACCTGCAAAAGTCATGGCTCTCGCAGAAAGCCTGGTGCCACAACAGCCCTGTGGCTTGCCCAGTAAGGCAAATGGTGGCAAGGCTCAAGGTTTCTCAAGGGACATGGTCAGCACAGTGCTACAGTGGTGCACAGTGCCCGGAAGGGAGGTCTAGTGGCCTTTCTGAGCAAGCGTTAGCCATACTGTTCATACCAGCTCCTACTGGCAGCACAACCCGGGTAAGGTGCACTTAAAATATCCTCTGTGGACTCCCACCATGTCAGGTGAGGTGCTTGTATGACGGTTCCCAGAATTTCACAGCAGACAGACAGTTGAGGGATTTGGCCTTCAACTTGCTGCTGGGGATGTCTTCACAGGACTACGTAGACACAGCCACTACCATGAAATGTCAAAATGCTTTTCACTTCTACAGATTCACAGCCAGAAGGATAAACAGCAAGGTCCCAGATAAGCTCTTCAAGTGTTTTTGTATTATTTTGTGCTAGCATGAATGCATATTGGATTTTTTTATACCCTTTTTTCTTTTTTTTTTCCTAAGCCGACAGCTAATTTCTAACTAGATTGACAAGGAAATTGTAGGATGAATGCCTGTTATCGATTTTTTTTCTCACTCTTTATTAAGGTAGCCAAAACAGTGTATTTACTAGGACAAAAACACTAAAAGAAGATTAAAGAAACAGTATTGTTATTATAGCAAATTGTATATCACTTTCAGAATCAAGAACACTTTTCTAAAATAGCATTTCTTTTCATGAGGAATGCAGTAAAACACATGGACGAATTAATTTGAACTCCCAGCCAAAAAAAACAAATGCTAACAATTTATATTCTTCCCTATGGCTGATTCCTTTTGGAAGAGGTGGAGGGGAGGAGGTTATTTTTGCTCAAATGAAAGAAGTTCATTAAAGGTGGGCAGAATCTTAAATGATGGGAAGGTCAGGAATCAGTTACAGTAGGACGAGGCTGTTTAAATACTTCTCTGAACGTCTCGCAGCTCTTTTTTTTTTCCAACTTTGACAAGTTCTCTGTGCCTAGTAAAATAGGTCATCCCATGAGTTTCTTAGACTCAGCCTTCTAGTCCCAGACATAAAAGCAAGACAGTCAGCTTTCCTTCAGCTATTTTACAAGCTCTGTGTGAAAGCAAAAGTCCACAGCTGTAGGAATAATTAATTAAAGCCTCAAAACTTTTGAGTTATTTTTCAGTACACCACCTGGAAAGATAGAATTGTAGAAATAATTGATTATTTAGGGTTCGTGACTGAAAAAAAGAACCAGCCAGCAACAAACAAAACCTGATTTGGATGAGGTAATATTTCTGTAACTGTAATAATTTGCTGAATTGTACTATTTCCTCCTCCAACTTCTCACTAGATTAAGAAAAGTAAAAGCATGTCTTAAAATTTAAAGCTGCACTCTTCTGATGGCATTGGTTATCTCTTTCCTAAATTTTAATTTTGTTTATCATAATCTAAACTGTGGATTTGAAAAGAGAAAAATGTTTTCACTTTGAAAATGCCGCATGAAATATGAAAAAGAATGTTATGATAAGGTCCTCGATTTTCCCAAAGGAAATTTTCTTCTGAACTTCATTCCCCTCTGAGAGAATGTGTAGGTCATGCAGAAATTGATTTTTCAGCTAGTAAACAATGCGGATGAAAACTTCAACCTAAATCTAACATTACATCCAATTTTGTCAAAACCAGTTCAGCTATCATAACCTCATTTCACAGGTTATTTTCCAGATTTTCTTAAAAAAGATTTACCTAAAAACTACCATCAGATATGTCAGTCAATCAAGTAGTAATTGCACATTCAACTAAATCATATGTATTTCAGTAACTACACATTTCTATGAAGCGTATTAAAAGCTTTGGCCTTTTCTGATTGCACATTCCCAGGAGTTTACTAGCACCCACTAACAGGCATTAAAACACTGGGCCCTCAGGTCCTCTAAATGGAATATCATACCATACATTAAAAATGTGTAATCACAGAAGAAAAAAAACAAAAACCATTTCACCACGCACAGTAATGTATTTATAAAATACGCTTGCAGACAAATGCCCACATTTTAACATTCTGTGCACTTCAAAAAACGTGGAGGTGCCATGTAGGGGAATGTCTGACACGCATTTTAAGAAGGGCTACAGAACACCAGAACAGAAAAAAACCCACTCCTACAGAATAACAATGCTGAAAAGACCTCAAAACAACCCGTATGTAACAACATACAGAAACGTAGCTGGATGATAAAAGAGTCAGGACCAGGGAAGATAGTCCCACTATGGCTGGGAGGAAATAAAAAAGCATTAGAAAGATAAAATGGATAATTAATATGCAAGTATATTTTCGGTGATCCAAAGAAGAGGGGATAAAAGAATATTACAAGCCCCTACGCTCTACAGCAAGTACGCCATAATGTGTTCCTCCTGAGAAAAACACATACATATATAAACTGAGAAATCATTGAGGATGACATTTCCCTGCCTTTACCTGCAATTCACTGCTGAAGCTGAAGAACAGTAGGGTGTAGCAGAAATTCAGGTGGTCCGCCACGGCCTCGGGGCCTACTGAGCTTCGTTGGCATCAATCCTAGCAATTTCTGTAGCCAAGAGAGCAATTTTATTGTATTTGTCCATTTGATCAACAATCTCATTACAACTGACACTCCTACATTGTGGCTGATGTTACCAACTCATGGAGCTAGTGCAAAACAATCTTCTTTGGGAGATGCAATTTCTCATTTGCATTAATGAGGGCAAATTACATGCTGCAGCCATGCCAGGCAATGCTAGCAGGTAATGCCATGTTAGACCATGCCTGAAACACATGTCCAAGTCACGGTGGTCACTATTGTCACCGGTTGCATCTGCCAGGAAGTAAACAAGTTCTAGAAGATCTGAACGCCTCCCAGGAGAGGTGAGTGTCCCGTCTCTGCTCTGCTAAACAGCGGGTGGGAAAGGAGGCTGAAGACTTCCATCTCCCAAGGGCAGCACAGGACAGCTTTGCAGTTCAACACCCCGAACCACAGACAGCAGCCTATGCAGCTTGACAAGAAGCTGCTCAGAGGCAGCTGTTGTACTTGCTCTCCATCTTGGGTTGGGAGTATTTCACCAAATTAGAATCTTGTTTCTGCAAGCCTTGGGGTTTATAGCTTTTTAGTCATAAATTTAACTACGACTGATTGGGGCTATTGTTCTCCCCTGGTAGCACATCTCAGTGATTCAGAGTCTGAAATGACTCATTGAAAAACTCAGGGACATTCATAAGGGCTTATTTTTGGAAATGGCCAACACATCCAACCGTTGCAATAGCATCCTGAAGAGTCATTATACAGAAGTCAGAGGAGATGACTGGCTGAGGGATCGTAAGCAGCTGAACCTACGGCTCTCCTGTTAGCCAGTGTGAGGAACCGTTCCTGCGGGTATGCCCATTTGGCTGCTAACAAGAAACTGATGATAAGCAAAGCGGTGCTATGACTCATTAGGGCCATCAAATTATTTTCTTCACAATCTCAACATTTCCCCTTCAGTTTTTCAGCATTATTTTTGTATTCTATGACCAAAAAAAAAAAAAAAAAGAGACTAGAGAACAGACATAGCTTTTTGGTTTGGAAGGATTTTTAAATGAGTTTCCCTCTAGGTAAATAATTCTTTCTAACTGTTTCCTAACTAGAAACTCACACCAAACCTACTAATAATCCATGCTGTTGGATTCGGAAAAAAAACCCTAGCAGTTGAGAGGGAAGAAAAATTATTTTTCAGAGGCATATGATTCAACAGCCCTCCCTCAGTGCGATGGATCAGTGCAGTGGGGTGCATTCAATGCAGCATCACCACCCTGCTCAGCCCCAGGCAGACAAATTCTGCATTTAATGGGAGGAACGAGAGCTTCTTGCCCGATTCCCCACAGTATGAACAAATGAATGGGGACAGCAACGAGTGGAGGAGCAGTCCCGGTTTCTCTCTCTCGTCAATAGAAGAGAAATAGCTGTTGGCAGCAGGAAAGGGAAGACCACTAGAGTGTGAAGTAACCACCCTCCCCCTAGACTGAAAGGGAGTTTCTCACACTCACCACTTCTGATTTTATGGCCATCTGTTTAGTTTTCCCTGGATAAGAAGTTGTGCAAAGCTACAGTACATCTACCTCCTTTACCGGCAGCTGTGCAACCTTCGCAATCAAAAGGCCAACGCCTCCCCACAAAACTCTCTCGAGAAACCTACCCCAGCTTTGCTATAACATTCAATGTGAATCCAAAGAGATGAAGGAGGCAGCATAGAAGAAGAAAACTTCATGCAGGCTAATGCTTACTCTGAAGAAGAGAAGGAGAAGAATAAGATGAGTTTGCTCCATGCTTCCCGACGTCAGGAAACTCGTGCCAAGGAGGAAAGCCAGACAAAAAGTCTAAAAGGTTCTGGAATACAATCTGGCTTTCTGTATCAAGACAATTTCAGAATGGAGTGGTGTTTGTTTACACTCAGTTTCTGCAGTTAATCCTTTGAAACCTGAGTCCTCAAAATAAGTTGCATATTCTCATCATCTCCTTTCTGTATATATCTTCCTTCTGTGTAGGAAACCCATTCTCACAAGACAGGATACATCCTTCTGCCTACGTCAAGAGCTTTCATCAGTCAATAACAAGACTTTCTGAAAATGCTGGCTCCTTTCTTTCTTTCCAGCACGGGTCAGGACTCTTTCAACATTACATAAACAGCAATTTTACACTCATTGTAATTAGAATTCTCGCACACTGTGTTTAGGAGTCTGTGACTGGTACGCAGTCTGTCCACCTCTATATTTAGATTCACAAAACTAACATCCTTCGCTCAGAAAATATCACGCGCTTTCACGCTCAGATCTGCCCTTTCATCCTCTGAGGATTTCACAACTCTGCGATAGTATAAACGAGACAGAAAGGCTTAGTTTCCCCCTATATTTAGTCATGGGACAATATTATGGCCTGAAATGTCTTCCTGAGAATTATGGCTTGCAATAAGCAACTCAACTGCTTTGTCCCTGATCCCACCGGAAACTTTGCTGCTGGTTTCAGTACGGGAAAACAGTTCAACTTGTTATATTTAAATTTGATCTGATATGAATTACCTTTAGGATAGCGCAATGATGTTCCCTCTACCCTGTTTTTTTCCACCACTGGTCAGTAGGTTGATATAAAGAATAGCAAACAATATATACTATGGACTAGCCTGTCCTTTGCAAAATATCTTTCTAAGGTACTAAACTTTTCTAAGCTACTAGATTTCAGACACTTCATGACATTGAATTTTGTTTAATGCAACTGAGCATACCTTTTATCAGCCCAGGTGGAATACCAATAGTACACAACGCTATTTTGCAGTGATGAGACTATATTTTCAATGTGGAAAAGAATGCAGCATTACTGACTACTAATTGTTTCCAGGGGTGCGCATGCACTTGCTAGAAGCTTCAAAATCTAATAGAATTAATCAGGCAGGGTTAAATGAGAGTACAGATAATTAGTTACAATGCTGATTTTCCTGTTTTTAAGTACCAGTTTGTTTGGCGATAGTATATTTTTCATCAGGCTGGCTGCTTAGCATATGACAAAACACAGAATGCATTATCTGAAAACAAGATACAAAGGTAATCACAAGAAGGGAAAGCCAGAAAATCTCAGCTACAATATAGCTAGAGGTAGCTATATATTGTGCCTGGGAGAGAAAGCTTGTCTTACAAAAAAGGTAAAGCATGGAGAAAGATAGTAAAATGAAAAAGATATTTAAGCTGGAAGATACCCAGTAAAATCAGGTATAGGATAATATCTAAGACATGGATTACAAAAGCTACATGCAAAAGAGAGAGAGAGAGGAGTGTGTTGCACAAGGGATCTTTCTTAATCAAATGAGAAGGTTATTTATGGATGACTTCAGTGCATGTTTAAGTACATAATCTATTTTTACATGCACACAGTTGGAAAAGTACCTACAGAGAAATGAGCACGGGCTTTCTGCTCATCATGTAATTTGTGTGACACTGGTAGTTCTTCCAAATCCAATATTTAATGGGAACGGTACAAGCTAGCCACTCAAATCCACACTCAAATAGTCTTCAGTGACTTGGGAGGGGTATGATAGAGCTCAGTGATTGTTCATACATTGAAAATCTCAATGCCCAGAAGTGACAATACTCTAATTACCTGTTTATGGCCCCATAAGGTTACTGTTTTAAATGGATAAGAGCTCATAAGAGAAAAGGCAAGGCTGGACAGCGGAGGTGAGATACTGAAGAGAAAAAGGTTTCTGAGAAACCTAAAAGTGGTACATAAAAAGTTACAACATTACAACCTTACCTCTACAACAACCAAATTCAAACAAAATTTTCAATCCATGCCCAGTTGTGATCTTTTAAATCCAAAAGGGTAGCAGTCCCTCTGCACATCTGGAAAATGACCACATCCCGAGGGATACATTCAAATGGTTTTACCCTTCTCGGTTGGAAGAACTGCGTTTTCTTTTGGTGTGCTTGCTGAGAACATTCTGATCTACTGTTATTATGGCAAAAAAACCCCCACAACCCCCAGCACCTGTAGTAACTGAGAAACTGCAAAACCTGTGTTTTTACCAATTGTTAAGTGGGCCTTAGCAGTTGGCAGCAAAGAAAAATCACAAAGGAAAGAAATAAGTTTAGGTTGATAACCCCGGTTTCATGAACATAGTAGTAGA
This sequence comes from Arenaria interpres, assembly GCA_013399435.1. NCBI lineage: Eukaryota > Metazoa > Chordata > Aves > Charadriiformes > Scolopacidae > Arenaria > Arenaria interpres. The sequence goes on along the minus strand of VXAK01001631.1, from coordinate 125,563 downwards.
GAAACAAGAATTACTAGAGAGGAGCTCTTTGAAAACAGTGAGCTGTATTCATTTGGTATTTTTCTCATTGTTTGATCTGAAATAGGGACACACACACGAAAGAGTTATAATGAAAGCAGCAAAACATGGACTGGTAAATGCCTTGTCAATACCTCAACTAACAAGACCCGATTTCCCTGAAGTATGAGAACTTGCACAGACATGGCTAACACAGAGCAAGGTCACCACCTCTCCCAGAGTGACATAAGCTTGGGTCTCCACCTTCCACCCAGCTTGTTGTCACAAAAAGAAGTTCTGTGCTTTTGGCAAGTTTGGTTGAGATTTCCTAATGGTAATAAAGTTACCGGGAGGAGATTTGTAGCTCGTCTTTGTGATCATCAACACTTTGTTGTCCTACAAAATGCAGCAAAATCCCCTGGAAAATTAGTCTCCAATACCACTTAACGGGGAGAGCGTTAATTTTAGCATAACCAAGTGTAGGTTTGTCCCTTGGTCGAAAGAGACAGGGGAGAAGAGCCTGTTACAGCTCCAAATAAGGATGAAATAGCACCAGAAGCCATTAGAGATCTTGGTTCAATTCCTACTCACTCAGCCAACATGGCAATGTCACACTCATAAACTATGTAAAAAGATATCTTAGGAGCAGTTCAGAAAACCTCCTCTACTATTTCATTCCTAACTCTCTATTCGGTGACAATATCTGTCGAGTAAGTATTAGTTGGGAAAATAGGGCAGAAACTGGAGGACTAGGCAAATGCAAATCGAAGAAAGAGTGAATTTTGTCTTCAGAGAAGAATTAGGAAGAGGGCATCTCAGAGAGTAGCAACAGCACAGCTAAGTGTTTTGCAAGTATGTGTAAAACATCACTATCAACTTTAATTAAAGTTCTTCTTCCAAACACTGGGTAACACACTTTGATCAGAAGAAACCAGGCATAAGAAAAGAAGACGTTTTTTCTGGATATAGCAAATGTGAGCAAGGGAAAAAAAATCCTAACATTTTTAAAAGATTTTAATGGCCTTACCTTCAAGCCCTTACAGGTGCTACTATAACTAAACAGAAGAATTCAAACCCCGAGTGCCTTACCATGCACCAGCACTTACGTAGCGTTTCTGACTTCTTACAAAATTATTTGGTAAAATCTCAATTAAAATGCAGATCATTAAACTGTAATTATATAAATTTATTTCCATATTTTCCCTGTGCTTTCATGCAGGAAGATGTAAACAAATATTTACAAAACATACTGTGGCTGTAATTAAAAAGATCACAGTGTTAGTAGAGAGAGGGCTGAATGGATTTACATTAAAGTCTTCCTCTCGGAGCCTCTATTAATTTCCAATGCTAAGCCAATCATCATTTTTTCCAAGGTTTCGAGCAAATCTGAAAGTGCTAGGAAATAAGAGAAAGACTCTTTCTTCCTCATAGGCCTAAAATGGTGTAAATGTCAAAGATTTTATTAGTTCTCCTAACAACTTCTGTTAACCATCAATGCTTCCAGCCAAGGCTTTAATTGAAACTAGTCCCCATCCCTTTATCTTTGTTATGGAGCTCGGTACTGGTTCTTTTAGCATTGTCCAAAATTTGGGAACTTACTTGCTGCTTAAGAGATTGAAAAGTTGCCTGAGGAAACCTCACCATTTTTGTGCTCAGGTAGAAAGCCTCTACGCAGTTTCTCTCTCCAACTCCCTGAAAGGAGGGTGTAGCCAGGGGGGGTCGGTCTCTTCTCCCAAGTCCCAGGCGATGGGACAAGAGGAAATGGCCTCAAGTTGCCCCAGGGGAGGTTCAGATTGGAGATTAGGAACGATGTTTCCATGGAAAGGGTTCTTAAGCCTTGGACTGGGCTGCCCAGGGCAGTGGTTGAGGCCCCATCCCTGGAGGGATTGAAAAGCCGGGTTGACCTAGTGCTTAGAGACATGGTTTAGTGATGGTTTTGATCAGAGTGAGTTTGATGGTTGGACTAGATGATCTCAAAGGTGCCTTCCAACCTGGACGCGATTCTAGATTCTATGATCTTGGTGAAAGAGAGAAGATTCTTACAATGCAAAATGTTCATCCCTTCTCTATAGCACAAAGGGCAAAAAGGATCAGTGGGCCCCACGTTGCAATGGAGCTGTGCCAATCCCATATTTTCCTACAGAATGAAGATGAAAAGTATAGCAAGGGGTTTCTTGCATGACGTGTAGCAATCTTTAAATGCAAGAAAATTGTGTTCAATAACTGTATTGGCTACAACATCCTCCCATGATAAAAACGCCCGCTTAAAATACCCACATGGACAGTGTTTTCAGCCTTGAGCAACTGTGTTGCATGTTATGAAGATGAGGAAGACTGCCTTAAAGTCCTCAGTGGGCATCCAGCACAGAGAAGATGCCAAGGGAAGCGTTTGCCGTGGTTTTGTTTCGGAGACAAGCTGAGGCCAGAAATTTGCAGGTAAACTGTGGGAATCCCTTCCCAGAGCTGAGAGCTCAACCTGGTGGCGTTTTAACCCCGGGTTAGAGGAATACCATTTTCTGCCTTCCATCCCCCTGGTGTGCTTTCTGTGGAGAAGGGAGCTGGGCATGTGGGTCACAGCCAGACTACAGAGCACCAGCCCCTCACTAGTCAAATGGCCACCCCGCAGGCTGACCGCTAATCCTTCCTCTTCTGTATCGCATTCACCACAAGCCCTTGCCTTGGTATAGCTGAGCTACAGCTGCAGAAATGTGGCACGCAAATGGAATGAGAAATTGCTTTAATATTCCCTTTTCCTGGGCTCTTTTAAATACTGAGGTCTCATTTTCTCAGTTTCAGGAAGTCTGCAGCTTTGCTTTTTGGTTTTGAGGCACAATATTAAATTGTATCCACAAGTGAGAACGCGACTGGACTTTTCTCCCTTGTTCTGATTTTCCTTAACATGACAGAAAAAAAAATAGCAAAACAAAACATTTTGAATAACATACTTGTGGTTTGTTCTTTTCTGCCTGCCATAAACAATGTTGTAACGAGTTCATGTTAGTTCATTCCCATTTTAGGGGTATTACAAGTTGTAGCACCGTCTCTGGAATTAAAACGGAGCACACTTTCTGGATCCAGCAAAGGCTCCATTAACATTAAAACCTTCATTTAATGTCTGCATTGTACTTTAGATTAATCAAAAATGGATCAAGAGTTTTTCAATAAGAAGAAACTGATTTTACATGAAGAAAAGTGAATATTGTTGTTTGTGCCTGTTCAACCCAAAATATTTCAATTTATCCAGTTTATCCAAAAGCATTAACCGCATGTAAGTTTGATAAAATATTGTACTGAAATGTCCCTCATATCACCGCACAGACTTGAGAAAAAAAGAGGTCAGGGTCATCTGATTTTTTCCCCCATGTATTGCATTCCCTAGAAGTGTAGTTCTTTCAGGGTAAGATTACACAGTATTCTCCCTTCTATAGCAAAAATGATATCAAATGTTCCAGCACCTGCCTGTTCCTGTTCTCCCATGCCATCTGCCAGGAGATCGTGCTCTAACCTGGATCGCCGGGCTGATCCAGCCTGTGACAACAACTGTACTGGAAGCCTATTTTTAATCGGGTTTACATTGTGGCCCCCAAAATCTGCGTCAGCACAGGGGAGCGGGAAGAGCAGCTGGGGACCCGAGCAGCTCTGTCCGGCTTTCGCCCCAAGTGCAGCTCGTCCCTGTGTAATGCCCCCTTCAGCCATGAATCTCACTGCATTGATTCACTACACCCAAGGGATGAGAGTATTATGGGAGACACATACCGTGGGATGGATGCTCTGTCCGGATGGAGAGCCAGAAGGACTTAAATTTCTGAACTTTTAATCTTTTTTTAAGAGACAATGTGCTATAATGAGTTGCCTCAAAGTATTGTGTCATTTCAAAGGAATCAATCTTTGAGAATTTTAATTGGAACTGCTGAAACATTTCTAAAATGGATGTCTTCTGAGAATTTTTACCTCACAGCTATTCTAATTTTTCCACTTTTGCCAACTGACAAAATATCCTATAGTTTTATATGAGATAGAAATCCTTTGGGTTTTTTTAACTCAATGTCCTTAGAAATCACGTATCTTATCAACCTTTGTGTAGTGCTTTCAAGTTACTCAAGGAGTATAATAAAATAAGCTGCTATGGAAATAATTTAACAAAGCTATTTAATATATTCAAGGAATGGACTTAGCACTTCAGTTCTCTTTTGGGTAATTTGACTTTTTCACCCTTTCATAGGGTACGGGAAGTTCCCCTGTGTGCAAAGAAATTTAAAAGAAGTCAAAACCCCAGGTTTCACCAAAGAAAGTTGATGATTTTCAACATGCTATTCACAGCTAAATATACTTAGACGTATCAGGTATTATCAGTCTGCAAAATGTCACTGAAGGAAGCATCAAACAAAATATTACAATCCCTTTTGCTTTTCTAAGCAGTTCAGCAAAATAAACCGATTTGACAAATGAATTTGGTCAAGTCAAAGCTATAATTTTTGGGCGTAAAAAAAAAAAAACCCTCTAAAAAATTGTTGCCCTTTTCTATTCCAGCTGCTAGTTGGTGATCAGTGCACATGGCTGATACATCCACCCCTGAGCACGGATGTTGATGATCAACCAGAATAAATGAAAGATGGAAACAGAAAACACCTGCCACCCCCAGTGGTTGTGGGCAAATATCTGCGGTTCAAAGCATTGCAAGAGATTAACCTTATAACAGAAGAAGAAGAGGTTGGGTTTTCTGCTGGGGATGTCAAAAAGATTGTTGTTCCAGTCCTTCCTTTCTTCACTATGTTGGTATAGCAGGGTGAGCTTGACTATAAATCCTCCTTTGCATACATGAGCTTATAGCACTCATAAGGTTTAGACATAACACGTCCCTAGGCATCAAAAGAAAACTTCAGAAAGGATTGACTATATTGCATTAGGAAAACTAATTACCAAAAGTACAATCTAATTAAGATAGGGCATTTAGGGGACAGGATCCCAAAGCTAGAATTGCTAGGGGCCTGTAAGTAAAGCGGCGAACAGAGAGTTTTTAGCGTACGGTATCATATCTCCTCTATACCCCAACATTAAACCAACGCTGTTTTGCAACAATACCCTTGAGAAATAATTTCCCTGCGTGTGGTCTCCTATGCTATGCAATTTCATTGTGTAACATAATCGCTCTGAAATATGTATATTAAATATAATATATGGGTTTCAATTTCTAAGTCCTGAAGACCTGTGTCTTTTTATTAAAGGTAATATAAGCCAGACGTAAACACGGATATAATACAAATAGTCAGTAGAAAGCCAGCCTAAGGATGTAAATGATGACGCTTTGCAATTACTCTGTAATAGCCTCCACAGAACTACCTCAACATATCTTGGAAAAAATTCAGAAATGAGCCATTTCATGTGCTTCATCTGCAACACTTGCTACAGAGCTTGATCATTCAGCTTCTCCAAAACCAACTGCCCTCAACAGTCTCCAGCTAGGTACCCGAGCCATCAGAAATCTCACTCGTTATAAATACCCATTCATCAAAATTGCACTTCAGATAAATGAAAGCAGCAGGCAGTCGAATCCCTCACTATTTTTTTTTTCTTCTCTAACCTGGGGGTGAGATCAAGGTGGGAAGACATCAGACGACTTGTCCAAAATCTCAAAGAAAGCTTCTGGAAAGCGAAGTTTCTGTCTGATTTCTAGGCTCTACCTTCAGCCATGGGACTGCCCCTTCCAATGGCCTCAATACAGGAAATGCAAGCATGCAAGTCTTGTCACCAAGTTGTGGTCTCTCAGTGAATGAGGGATTTAAAAAAACAGCAGAAAATGATATATTTAATGGAAAAAGGTTAAGGGCACGTATTCTAGCACTTGCAAGAACATATATTTTAATTAATAGTATTTAATACATTAGTAAGAGATGTATTTCCTCTTAATAACTAAACCAAGACATGACCCAAACATAGCAACTGTGACTAGTCATTTAAAATGTAGCTTAGAGTTTAGGCTGAAAAAAAAAAGAAATGGGGCCAGGAATGTTGAAAGGAAAAAAAAATAATATTCATAAAACAGTGCCTGAACAAGGTATTACCAGAAGAGTCATCCCAAAGTTTGCTGGTTTGATTATATAGGTTCTTTGGGATTGATTTACCATATGTCTAGGCCTGGAATATGTTGAGCATAGACAGATGGGTGCGGTGGGAAAACAGCACATGTCCCCATCAAATGTTTTTAATGCAAATTTTGGACAAACAGTTTTAGAGAAGTCTTGAAGTTGGCCTGTTCTGTGGCAAGGTCAGTCTCCAGCCAAGCAGAGAATCACAGAGCTGTCAACAATTCCTCTGTTGCTTTCGCATTTGTTGACAGAAGAGATTTGGGTCATGCCAAAGAAACTGGCTCAAAGAATTATAAAAACAAGGTGGGGGGGAGTGAGAGGGGTGAGAAACTAAAGGAAAAGGAGAAAAATGTCTCTGGAGACTGGTTTTAATACTTCAACATTTCTGTAGATTTAAACATCTATTATGCATCAGATACTTAAGCTGTCAGACTGAAATACAAGTCAGACTGCAGAGGTTACTTAAATAATGGTGTACACTAATAGAAAACCAAAAATATTTCAGACTCATTTCATCAATCCAGAATCAGCCACAGCAGTCAATGAGAACACTCCAAATAGCCATTTTTTAAGGTAATTGTCCTAATGTAGCTGTTAAATTCCCCAAACCTGGTCCCGAGATACTCTTGTTCCCTAGGGTTACACGTAGCGCTTCAGGTAACTACTTTAATTGTCTTTCGAAATCTTACTGCTCGCTGTAAGTGCCACTCTTCGAAACTGCAGTTTGTTCTTGCATGTAAACACATTATATGCACTGGAGGAATTACAGCAAATGAGCTCTGAATGCGTATCTGTATATTGGAAGTCATTACGCTTTCCGTAGAAATATGAAATATTAATGACATTTTGCCTGCTAATGAAAATTTGCTGAAGTTCTAAGTCTACTGAGATATAAGACTTATTATTCAAGATGACCTAGCAGCTACCTACTTTCCATGCCATTTTTATAAGCAGGCTGAACTGAAAATCTTGTGTGCAAGCAACAGGGTCTGTTTTTAGAAACTAACAAATTAAATGGAAAACAAAATGTTATTATGGAGTACAACTACACCTTTATTCCACCTCAAATTAAGCATACCTGGAGTAACTGACTATTAGGAAAAGAAACTCCTGCTGCCAGAACAAAGCCCCCCAAACCACCATTAGTTAAATTTACAATTCAAATAGCCATATCTCTTGCCCAGAGAAGAACAGTCTTAATGGGTTCCTAGTGAGAATATCAAAAGAAAAACATTTTTTCTATTCTATTTTACCATGTCACCCTCTCTTATCCTTGTGATACTCCATACTTCATGGTTTGGTGTTGTAACAACTAGAAAATTTATTCACACAGAGTCACAGATTGATACGTCCAACCCCCTGCCAAAGCAGGTCCACCCAGAGCAGGTTGCACAGCAATGTGTCCAGGTGGGGTTTGAATGTCTCCAGAGAAGAAGACTCCACCACCTCTCTGGGCAGCCTCTTCCAGGGCTCTGCCACCCTCACAGGAAAGAAGTTCCTCCTCATGTTTAGGTGGAACTTCTTATGTTCAAGTTTGTGCCCGTTCCCTCTTGTCCTGTCACTGGGCACCACTGAAAAAAGACTGGCCCCATCCTGTGACACCCACCCTTTAAGTATTTATAGGTGTTGATCAGATCCCCCCTCAGTCTTCTCTTCTCCAGACTAAAAAGACCCAAGTCCCTCAGCCTTTCCTCATCAGAGAGATACTCCAGGCCCCTCATCATCTTTGTAGCCCTCTGCTGTCCCCTCTCCAGCATTTCCCTGTCCTTCTGGAACTGGGG